>WOGZ01000202.1:0-64423 GCA_009733775.1 Alectoria sarmentosa
ACCCTAACCCTAACCCTAACCCTAACCCTAACCCTAACCCTAACCCTAACCCTAACCCTAACCCTAACCCTAACCCTAACCCTAAACGTAAATTAATATATAATGCAAATGATTAAATTTACTTAAATTAATGTTTTTCAAATGTTTTTTAAATGTTTTTAATAATATTTTGATATTATTAAAATTTAACAACTTTTTTTTACATTATTTATATATATAATAAATAAATCATATTTATATTTATTGCGTGAAAAGAAGCGAAAGAAAAAAAAATTATTAATTACGAAAATATTCGCGTTTTCAAAAATCGATATCTTTTATAATTTTTCTTCGAGATAGTTATTGCGTCGATAAAAAAAAAAAAAAGTTATTTTATAACGTTTTTTAAGTTTTATAAAATGTATTTTTTAAAAATTTTAAATTCGTTATATTTGAATATCAAATGTAAATACGCTTCGATCGATTTATAATATAAATCGTTAAACGTGTTAGCGATCGCTTTCGTATCGAATTAATTTAATCGAATTAATGAAAAATTTATTCGATTTAATTTGCATTGTAAATCGATCGAAATATATAATTAAATTTTAATTTTAATTTTAAATATTTTCTTTTTTTATAATAATAATTTTTATAATTTTAAAAAAATTTATTAATAATAATTATATTTTTTTAATTAATTATTTAATTAACGATAATCGTTATTTTTTATCGTTATTATTATAATTCGTATTTAAATTTAAATAATTTACGTTTAATAAAGTTTAAAATAATTTATATATAAATACGCTTTTTATTTTTCGCTTTTAAAAATCGATTTAAAAATTTAATAATAACGAATTTATTAATATATAAAAATTCGATTATATTATTATATTAAATATCGATATTAATTTTATTATCTTTATTAAATCGTTAATAAAAATAAATATTTTCAAATTTTAATATTTTAATTATTTTTTATATTTATTATTTTATAATATACGTATATTATAATTTTATAATAATAATAAAAAATTTAATATATAATTATATATCGTAATTAATAACTTTTAAATATTAAAATAATATTTATTTAAAAATAAACGACGAAACTTTAATATAAAAATTTCGAAAAATAATTTTTTTGAAATTTTTAAAAAAACGCATTTTAATTTTATTAAATTTAATTTTATATATATAATATTCGTTTATAAATATTTTATTAATAATTTTATTTATAATTTTTAAATTATTAATAAACAATTTATTTAATTTATTTTTTAACTTTTTATTATTAAACTTTTTTCGCGAAATCGCGCGATGATTAAAATATAAATTTTAATAATATATTTTTTTTTAATTTAAAATAACGCGAATAATTTACGTAAAAAACTTATTTAAATATAAATTTAAATTTTTATATAATATTTTATATAAAAATTATCGATAATTAAAATTACGATTAAGTTTCGTTAATATACGATTTTTATATTTTATTTTAAAAATCGTCGTTTCTCGAAAATTAATTTATAAAAAATTTAATAATAATTTCTTTTACGTTTTTTGATATAATTATAATATAAATTATATTTTATAATATATTTAATAAAAATAAAATATTTTTATATATAATGTTTTTTTTTAATATAAAAAACGTTAATGTATTTATTTTAAATTTAAAATAACGCGAATAATTTACGTAAAAAACTTATTTAAATATAAATTTAAGTTTTAATATATTATTTAATATAAAAATTATTAATAATTAAATTTATAATTAAATTTCGATTATAAATAATATTTTTATTTTTATTTAAAAATCGTCGTTTCTCGAAAATTATAATATATAATATCTTTTTTAAATATAAAATTAAATTATTAAAAAAGTTATATATATATAAAGCTTTTTTTAAATATATTAAAATTTAAATAATATAATTTTTTTTTTAATTTAAATATAATTTATATTTTAATATTAATAAAAACGTTATTCATCGCGAAAATATTCGCGCGTTTAAAAATTAATATTTTTTAAAAATTTTCTTTAAAAATAACTTTCGTGTTAATAAAAAAAAAAATTATAATATAATATTTTTTACGCTTTATAAAACGCACTTTTTATAATTTTAAATTTTTTTTATTCGTATATTAAATATAAATACGCGCGAATTAATATATATTATATATAATTAAATTTTTTTGAATTATTATTTTCGATATATTTTTAAATAATATTTTTATATTATTAAATATAACGATTTTTTTATAATATTTATATATATATTAAATAAATTATATTTATATTTATTGTATAAAAAAAAGCGAAAAGAAAAAGAAATTTAATCGCGAAAATATTCGCGCGCTTAAAATTAATATCTTTTATAATTTTCTTTAAAAATAGTTTTAGCGTTTTTAAAAAAAATATATAATTTATTTTATAACGTTTTTCAAGTTTTATAAAACGTATTTTTCAAAAATTTTAAATTCGTTATATTAATATATTAAATATTAATACGCGCGAGATAATATATAATATAAATAATTACACTTATTTAAAATAATATTTTCGATATATTTTTAAATATATTTTTATATTATTAAAATACGACAATTTTTCGCTATATTATTTATATATATTATAAATAAATTATATTTATATTTATTATATAAAAAAAAGCGAGAGAATAAAAATTATTAATCGCGAAAATAATCGCGCGCCCAAAAATCGATATATTTTATATTTTTTTTAATATAATTTTAACGCATATAAAAAAAGTAAATAAATTATTTTATAAAATTTTTCACGTTTTATAAAAAATTTTATTTAAAATTTTTAAATTCGATTTATTCGTAAATTAAACGTTGATAAACGTAAATTAATATATAATATAAACGAATAAACTTATTTAAGTTAATGTTTTTTAAATGTTTTTAATAATATAGATTATATATTATAATATATATAATAAAAATAAATTATTTTTATATATAATTTATTTTTTAATATAAAAAACGATAATATATTTAATTTATATTAAAAATAACGCGAATAATTTACGTAATAAACTTATTTAAATATAAAATTAAATTTTTATATAATATTTAATATAAAAATTATCGATAATTAAGATTATAATTAAATTTCGTTAATAATAAATTTTTATATCTCATTTCAAAAATCGTTATTTCTCGAAAACTACTTAATAAAAAATTTAAAAATAATTTCTCTTATAATTTTTGATACAATTATGATATATATTACATTTTTTAATATATTTAATAAAATCAAATTTTTTTTATATATATATTATTTTTAAATATAAAAAATTATAATATATTTATTTTAAATTTACGATAACGCGAATAACTTACGTAATAAACTTATTTAAAAATAAATTTAAGTTTTTATATAATTTTTAATATAAAAATCATTAATGATTGAGATCACAATTAAGTTTCGTTAATATACGATTTTTATATCTCGTTTCAAAAATCGTCGTTTCTCGAAAATTAATTTATAAAAAAATTAATAATAATTTCTTTTACATTTTTTAAATATTTAAAATATATATTACATTTTTTAAATATTTAAAATATATATTACATTTTTTAATATATTTAATAAAAATAAATAGTTTTTATATATAAATTATTTTAAAATAAAAGAAACGATAATATATTTATTTTAAAATTAAATATATTAATTAAAGTTTTTATTATTTAAATTAATATAAAATGTTTATATAATAAATTAAATTAATTTTATATTTTAAATTAATATATTATATTTTATAATTCAATTATTAATAAATAAAATTAAAAGTATTTAATTTTATTAAAAGTTATTTTATTAAAAATTTTAATTATTAAATATATATTTTATTTATTTTATTAATAATTTAAACTTTATTTTTTTTAAAAAGTAATAAATAATTAAGTTAAATTTATAAATATATAAATAACGATTTTTTCTAATTTTTTGAAAAAATTGAATTTTATATTATATATTTTTATATATAAATTTTTATTAAATTAAAAAATAATAATTCGTTTTTTTTAAAATATAAATTCACGAAAAAAACTTTTATAATTAATTATTTAAACGTTAATTTCAAATTTAAATTTTATTTTATATTTAATTTATCGATAACTTAAATTATAATTATTATAATAAACGATTTTTTTATTTATTATTTGAAAATATTATAAATTAAAATTATTTTAATTAAAGTTAATATTTAATTTTTTAAACTTTTTTAAAATATATTTTTTATATTTTATATTATATTTAATACTTTTATTATTATTTATAAAAATTAAAATAAATATATTTTAATAAACGATTTTTTATATTTTATATAAAATATATTAAATATTAAATATTTATTCTATATTTCATATTTAAAATATTTATTATAAAAATTATCTTTTACTTATTTTCATTAATAATTATTAAGTTAAATTTTAAAATTAAATAAAATTTCGATTTTATTAAATAATTTTTTTTTTTTTCAAGAAAATTATAATATATAATACGTTTTTTAAATTTATAATTAAATTGTTTAAAAAGTTATTTATATAAAGCTTTTTTTAAATGTATTTAAATTTAAATAATATAATTACTTTTTTATAATTTTAATATAATTTAAATATTAATATTAATAAAAGCGTTATTAATCGCGAGAATATTCGCGCGTTTAAAAATCGATATTTTTAATAATTTTCTTTCGAGATAACTTTAACGTCGATAAAAAAAGTAAATAAAATATTTTATAACATTTCTTATATTTTATAAAACGCACTTTTCAAATCTTTTAAATTCGTTATATTTTCATATTAAATATTAATACGCGCGAAATAATATATAATATATATTTTTAAACTTATTTAAATTAATATTTTCGAAATGTTTTTAATAATATTTTTATATAAATGAAATATAACGATCTTTTTTTACATTATTTATATGTATAATAAATAAATGATATTTATATTTATTACGTGAAAAAGAGCGAAAGAAAAAGCATTATTAATCGCGAGAATACTCGCGCGCTCAAAAATCGATATCTTTTATAATTTTCTTTCGATATAAGTTTAACGCATATGAAAAAAGTGAATAAATTATTTTTTGACATTTTTCACGCTCTATAAAATGTGTTTCTCAAATTATTTAAATTTTTTTTATTCGTAAATAAAACGTCGATAAACGTGAATTAATATATAATGTAAACGATTAAACTTTTTTCAATTAATGTTTTTTAAATGTTTTTAATAATATTTTTACATTATTAAAATATAACGATTTTTTTTTACATTATTTATATATATAATAAATAAATCATATTTATATTTATTGCGTGAAAAAGAAAAAAAAAAAAAAAAAAAATTAATCGCGAGAATACTCGCGCGCTCAAAAATCGATATCTTTCATAATTTTCTTTAAAGACAATTTTAACGTTTATGAAAAAAGTAAATAAATCATTTTATGACATTTTTTATCTTTTAAAAAATGCATTTTTCAGAATTTTCAAATTCGTTATATTCGTATATTAAATATCGATACGCGCGAATTAATATATAATAAAATCGATATTTTTCATAATTTTTTTGAAAATAGCTTTAACGTTTATGAAAAAAATAATTTAATAATTTTATAATGTCTTTTACGCTTTATAAAATGCATTTCTCAAAATTATTAAATTCGTTAAATTCGTATATTAAATGTCGATATACGCGAGTTAATATATGATGTATATGATAAAATTTAATTAAATTAATATTTTTGAATTGTTTTTAATAATGTTTTTATATTATGAAAATATGACAATTTTTCTTTATATTATTCATATATGTTATGAATAAATCATGTTTATATTTATTGCGTGAAAAGAAGCGAAAGAAAAAAGAGCCATTAGTCGCGGGAATACCCGCGCTCTCAAAGATCGATATCTTTTATGATTTTCCTTCGAGACAGCTATTGCGCCGATGAAAAAAGAAAATAAGCCGTTTTGTGGCGTTTTTCACGCTCTACAAAATGCACTCTTCAGAATTTTCAAATTCGTTGTATTCGGGTATCAAATGTAGATACACCTCGACCGATTTGCAGTGCAAACCGTCAAGCGTGCTAACGATCGCTTCCGTGTCGAATCGACCTGATCGAATCAATGAAAAATTTACCGGACCCGATTTGCATTGCAAATCGATTAAGACATATAATTAATCGATTTTAAACGTTTTATCACGATTATACGTTCGAAAATAATAATTATAATTATAATTATAATTTTATATTTTATATTTACGATTATTTTAAACTTTAAAACTATCACAATTCGAAAATAAATTTTTATTAAAAACTTTAAATTATATTTATTTTAATTATTCGAATATTATTTTTATTTAAATTATTTAAATTTCAATTTAAAACGATTAAGTTCGTTTTATTTTAATTAATTAAATTTCGTATTAATTATATTCAGTTTAACGTTTAAATTACGAAAAATATTTAAACGTAAAAAGTTTTCTTTTTTCTTTTTTTTTTTTACGTTCGATTTATATAATATATTTAATTTATAATTATTAAATATTATTATAAATATAATATTATTTAAATATTCGTTTATAATAAAAACTTATATTAAAAATTGAAAATTTCAATTTATCGAAAATTATAAAATATTTTTACGAAAATAATTAATAAACTTTATTATTAAAGTTTTTAATAACGATAAAAATAATTTTAAATAATATTTTTTCGAGCGTATATCGAAATATTATTATTTTCGTTATTATTAACTTTATATTATTAAATTTACTTTTTATAATATATATATTATTAATTTTATATTATTATATAATAATTATTATTTTATATATATAATTACTTTAATATATAATTTAACTTAATATAAACGTTTAAATATTTATATTTATTTCGTTTTTTAAAAATAATTATATAATTTTAACATTATTTTACGATACGTTATTATAACGCGAGTTAATATTAAAAAAAATCCTTTAAATTATAATCGTATAATCGTTATTTCGCGTATATAACTTTTTATTTTTAATAAAAATTAAAATTAAATTTAGATTTTTATTAATTAAGACTTTAATAATAATATAATAATTATATTAATAACTTTCATTAATATTATATACTTTAAAAAAACGATAAAACTTTTTTTAAAAATTACTTTATTTAAAAAATAAATGTTTTTCGAAGTGTAAATTAAATTAATAAAGATAAAATATTTTACTTTATTTTATATAACATTTTTAAACGTAAAAATCGCGAATTTTGTTTGTTAATCTCGATTACGATTTAATATTTAATAAATAATCTTTAAAAGATTATAAAATTTAAAAAAATTAAATTTATCAAAAAAAATTAAAAATTTATAATATATATTTTAATATCGATAAAAAAAAAAAAAACGACGTTTAAATATTTAAATTTATATATACGATTATTATTTAAAAAACATTCAATTAATTTATATTTAATTATTTCAAAATCGCTCGTGATAAAAATTATCTAAATGAAAATATTATTATAAAAATTATAATCGTTATATATATATTAATAATTATTATATTTATAAAAAAATTAAAATTCTTAAATATCGTATATATATTTTATTATAATTATTCTCAATTTTATAAATACGTTAATTAAACGTATTTATAAATTTTATCGTCGATTTTTTATTATTAAAATATTATAATATTATATAAATTATAATTAATCGTTAAAGTAAAAAACGTTATTATATATTATATATAATAAATAATAATAAATTCTTTTTTAAAAGCATTATTAAAATGCTTATTAAAGAATTTTTTTTATAAACGAATTATTTATATTAATAATATTGAATCGAAATTCACAATTTTTTATTTTAATATAATTTTTTTTTATAAAAAACTCGCTTTTAAAATTACATTTTTAATAATCTTTTATTTGAAAATAAATAAATAAACGAAACGAAATAATTAAAGTTTATAACGTTATTTACGAATTTATTGTAATTATATATAAAATAATTAAATTAAATAAATATTTATAATCGAATTTACGAATAATATTAATGTTTCAATTTTTATAAATATGTTACTTTTTTATATAAATAAAAAATTTCATTTTCGTATAAATTTTAATTTTAATATTATCGACTACGTTATTATTTAAAAACGTTATAATATTATAAAAGTAAAAAATATTATTAATTGTATATATAACGTTTTTATTTATATATTATTATAATCGAATAAATTAATCGTTATAAATAAAATATTTTATTTAAAATAAAAATGTTTTCTTTTTTTTAATAATTAAAATATTATCATTTATAAATTATATTAAAAATTAAATAATAAATAATTCGATTTATTTAAAATTAAAATCGTAATTAATTTTTTTTATGAATTAAAATTAATTGAATTTATAAAAACTTATAACGTTTTTTATTTTTATTTTATAAATTTCGTTATTATTAAAATATTATTTAATTAAAAACGTTCGTTTTTTATAATTATTATTATTACGAACGAGAGTTTAAATAATATTATATTTAAAATAATATTTAATAATTATAAATTAAATATATTATATAAAACGAACGTAAAGAGAAAAAAGTAAAAAGAATATTTTTTACGCTTAAATATTTTTCGTAATTTAAACGTTAAATCGATTGCGATTAACGCGATATTTAATTAATTAAAATAAAACGAACTTAATCGTTTCAAATTAAGATTTAAGTAATTCGAGTGAAAATAACATTCGAGTAATTAAGATAAACATAATTTAAAAAAAATTAATAAAAACGTGTGTTCGAATCGTGATAATTATATGCGTAAAATAAAATATCGACGTTAACGTTTATTTAATCGTCGAAAAACGATTTTATATCTGTTATTATTAATTTAATTTAAAAGAAATAAAAAAAAGTATATAATATTGTTTTTTCTATAAAGCGCGAAAAGTCTTAAAGGTATTCGACTTTATTTCGGTTATCTGTGAGATCTTTATTTGATCGAGTTAACGGCTTGGCAATAGCTAACGCGATTTGGGGGGTATACGCCTAACAGACATGGGGGTATACGTTCAATAGACAGAGGGTGTACGCCCAGAAGCTCCCAAAATCAAGCATTCGGCACCCCAATTTGATCCCTGATAGCGGGTCTCTAGCTGTGGGAAGCGAACATAGTACAATATGGGCCTCGGTCTCGAAAGCTTGGTCAAAATATGTCAAAGGAAAGATATTGATCAATAGTGGCAAAGTTTTGTTGCGCTCAACCAGCTGGCCGCTCTACATTTTTTGTGCGCAGGCTCCCAGACGTGCTCTTGAGATTGTTCGTGTGTTCGCATTTCTCTCGTCAATGAAATTGAACATAGCAATGATCTGCTCAAGAGGTTCATTAACAGTACCTGTATTCCGAAGCAGCGTTATAACTCGGCCATTGCCTTTTTTGACTGCTCGGAATTGTAGAAGAATGAATCGGCGCCGCGCAAGCCCGATATTAGGGCCTTCAGAGAATCCTCCAGGGATACGACGCTCGACAACCTCGAATATGTTGAAAGATACATTGAGGGAGGATACCACCCTGTTCATCTAGAGGACAACTTTGACGGGGGAAGATATCGTATCGTTCACAAGCTCGGATGGGGTGGATCCTCGACGGTGTGGCTGGCTCGTGACGAGCAAATTTAACTAACCCTGGGGGCGACGACTGAGTCATCGATGTATGAGGTTCACTTGGCAGCTGGTGTCAGCCCGTGGATGGATCATAGGTCAACAGGCGCTTTTCTCGTAGCCTTGTATCTTCCCAGTATGCTGTATCGTGCAATCAAGATGCGTCTATGTTTATGCACGAAGACTGTGCTGCAATCGTCAGCTCTCACTCATCCATTCTTTAGTACATAATCCATTATCCATCAGCACGGGCCTCGGGCGTAAAACGCTACTAAAGAACGGCACGGCTAGCTGCCGAGAGGTGCCGAACCAGTCTCGTGGACTACCCGGACCAAGGCTCAGGGGGAAGCTTGGCCATGATCTCGGCTTGGGAAAGTCAGGTTTCAGGGGCAAAGTACCGGTACCTAGCTCCCCCCTACGTCTCATATCTCGGGAACATGGCGTCGTCAGGAGAGAAGATGCATCAAGTACGGCGTCAAAATTTAACCACCAATACCATTCATTAATGGCCAAAGACACCTGCCACCTCTTTTTTCCCCCATCCATGTCCCGCATGACTGCTGCCCGGAACAATAGAGTACCTTACCTACCTACTCGATGGCTTGGCAAAGACCCCTCATATTCCCGTCAAAAGCTCATCTCCTTTGCCACACCCGCCTTCCTTCCTTCAACTTCCACCTCTTCCATTCTTTCCTGTGCATATCCCATAGCGATACCTGGTGATTCGCTCGCATTCCTTGCCTCTTAGACTTGACACACAGCTGGCTGTACCAATCACTTTCTGACAATTCTTCAACATTCCCTTACCTTGTATCATCAACCACAACCTTTACAGATTTAACACATCAGCCATGGCAGCTCTCCGCCAACTGCTCAATGCGCGAGCCACCACCAAAGATATCTCTTCAGAAGAGGACCAGCGACGAGTTGACGCCAAAATGCAACAAATGGGCTACTCCATCTCACCGCCTATACCAACACGACTGCGGTCCAGCAGGAGCGAGGACCAAGGACAGAGACCTTTCCATTCCAAGTTCAACGAAAACGACTTTGCTCAACATCCTCTTTACCGCGGCGGCGACCAGCACGGTGTAGAGCACGGCAACTCCTTCGACGACCCCTCTCGTCCGCAACTCTCTCGCTCTGCGACAGACGACCATCTACACCAAAGCTACGCAATGAACGATGGCAGGAGTGGGATGGACGTGTCATCATACTACGAGGATGGCGAGCAATCGCCTGCACTTTCGTCTGCGTTGAATAAACACCTCGCTCTAAGGCCTCTCGACCCGCATGCACAGTCTCAGCTGCAACATCCTAGCCAGCCCAAACACGGCCGGCATCGCAGCAGGTCTGCCACCGATGACAACTTGTACTACGGTGGGGACAGGGAGGACAATAAAGTGATCAAAGAGCACAAGAAACACAAGGCTAGGCAGCAATCCCTCGCCGGCGGGCCTACGAAGCCGTTGCCAGAAAAAAGGTCAGACGAAAAGATGAAAGAGAGGACAATGCAGCTTCTCAGAGATCGCCAACAAACACCAACACAGAACGGTAACGTATGTGCTGCCACCATCCGACTCCTCTACAATGCCAAGCTAACGCACTCATGCTGTAGGGCCGATTCACACCCCAACCTCTGGTCGTTCCCCACGACGAAGCTGCAAAGGTCGCACACACGTTTTCCGGTTCCGACGGCTCCCCCACCGACTCTGCCGTCAACAGCGTCAGTAACAGCATTAGCGAAGGCGGACACGGGAAGCACGGTCGCAAGCGCTCAAGAGACTTGGACTACGGCATTCACCAGCTTGCAGAAATGGATTACCAACAACTACACACGGAATCCTTCGACCATGTCCCAGGCCTCACACCCTACCATGGCCTGCCCGACGCCAGCCTTCCTCTGTCGGAGCGCTTGCACAACATATATCCGGACAAGACGCACAAGGACAAGGCGGCAAGGGCCAAAGCTTTCTTCGCCTCTCTCACCATCGACCAGTACGAAGTGTGTGGGGACTTGTTACTGGACGGGTTCCGAGATGTCATGGACAGACTGAGGCAGGCTCGGCAGCAGAAACGGAAAGCGGCAAGGGCGATGGAAGAGCAGATTGCGAAGAGGGAAGAATGGGTCCGGAAGAAGAGGGGTGTGTGTGAGCTGGAGCTCGGACGATTGAGGAGCGCAGGGACGGCAGTTGTGAAGCCTATCAAGTCGAGATGATGATATGGGTCGATTGTATCTACGTAGTCATGTTGCCAACGATTCGGGATGGATGTTGAAAGAAATAAATGCAAGGGCGACGGCGTCATGATGGCGCGATGATGGATTTAGGATACCCTCTTGGCTCGACTATACAACTTCCGTAGCACCAGTCAGTATTCCGTACTATATCCAATTGTCCTGTCATTGGCCACATTCAGTCTTAGCTCAGTGGCAGGGATGGTGGCATTATTCTACGTTTGGGGCGCTTATAGCACCCGCATGAGTGGGGGTGATCGGTCACTAATAAATACCGTCTCGTGAAGCTGAAACGCTGCCGAAACCTCACACCTGAGTACTCTGTAAGTTCAATTCTAAGCTGAGACGTCCACTCATGCAAAGCTCTACGCAAGAACGGCTCATTGACATGGTGTATTGGAACACATTCATGTGGTGATGAAGGATCTAATCGTCCTTGAGGTACTGATTTTTCCAAACGCCAGCCTCTGCCTAAATCGTGAAATCGTGAAATCCTCATGGAAAATATGATGCAGGCTTCAGGGGTGCTTGGGTGGCCGGAGGTTGTTTCGCCTCTCCCTCCAATTTCATTCCCACTGCCATTCTGTCTGCACTGCAACGTCAAGCGCCCGCGCCGCTGCAAGGACAAGGAATAAGCCTGCAATCCTTTCGGACTCTAGGACTAGGTACGTCTAAGTACCATCATCATCATCATGTATCAGAAGGACATGTCGTGCCTCCCATACTCTGCTCCCTTCCCGCCGCACCATCACTAGAGCATATTCTCAACCCGTTCTCCCTTCTAGTTGAAGAGACGCCGGCGTTCCCTTGTTCTCATGATCTTTCACCCTGACGCGCATGAATAGGCTGTTGAGCCATCAACCACGGATAAAACCACATGCATCAGAACCAAACAAAAAGAAGCAACCCCTCCAGCAAAACAGCCGCTGTCCATTCGAACAAAACCACCCTCCATCTCACCATCTCCCAACCCCAACCTGAACATGTCACCCACAGACTACAACCCCGCCAAACCGCTCCCCCTCGCCCAAGCCAACTTCCACTCCTCATCCCCACGCACCCACTCCCCCCACATAATCGACCAAGCCGTCTCCCGCAAACCCCTCACCGCCAGCAAGAACGGCAGCGCAGACAGCAGCCACAGCACCCCTACCCCCGCCTCTGCCAGCGACTTCAACCGCTACCAGTTCGAACACAGCCCCACCCACACTCCGACCCGCATGTCCTACACCGGCGACCTAGAAATGGACCCCTCCGTCCGCCTCGAAGAGTACGATTGGGCGGAACTCGAGACGCAGTTTGGGAAGCGCATGGAAGCGTTCAAGACAGTCGAAGAGGGCATATGGGAGGAGTGGAGGGGGTGGGGGGAGATATTCGGGGCGTGGGCGAGCACGATTAGTGTCCATGATGAGGAGAGGGCGAGCAAGAGGCTCAGGACTAGGATTGCGTTTACGCAGGGCAGTGAGGAGAGTTTGGAGGCGAAGAGGATGCATTGTGAGCTTCTATGGCTGTGTCTGAGATATTGTGGGGTGTGCTGATGATGGTCATTTGCAGATATCAAGGTTGTGCAGGCTTTTGAGGGGGCCTTGGCACTGTTAGGGGATGGGTGAGAGAAAGAGAGCAACACTGTATCTTCTCTTTCTTTGCTACGCAGTTCCAACGATGCACATCTCTTCTATGGGAGATGTTTTATATGCTCAGCTTGCACAAAGGACTGCCAACCTTCGTTCCCCGTATTCACCTCGAGCGTCTAATCATACGCCTTTGCCCATGCGATCTTGGTGGTGTGCCTTTGCCCATGCCCCTAGAATCTGGATATGAGGCCCATGAGGGTCGAAAGGCGAACGGCGGATCGCGATTATGACGGACTTGCTTTTGGGTCTAAGGAGTACAGATATCTCGACAACATGTATGTACATATAATCAATCACAAACGCCCATCCATCTTCTCTGCACCTGTTCCCTCTCGCCTCCTCTCCCCTTCACGTCTTTCCCACTTCCCCTCCACAAAACCCTCAACCCTTCCACCACCAGGCCCACACCGCCGCCATCACCGCCATCAACACCATCAAACCCTGCCCCAACACCCTCACCACCACCCCATCCCTCGCTCGCCGGAAACTCCTCATATACGCCTCCGAATCATTCACGTGCGGGAAAGCCCCCTCCGGTCTCTCCACCCCCAGAAACCGACACAAAGGGCCCCACCCCTCCTTGACATCAAACTCCAACAACTGCCCCTGCGGCACCACCTTCCGCACCCGCTCGCTGTGCTCTAAGAACGTCCGCGTCATGTTCGCGTCCCCGAAGTCGCCCCCGCCCCAGCCCTGCAGCATGGCTTGCTTGTACGCCCACCAGGGCGCCACGAAGGAGCGGTCCAAGTGCCGCAGGATCCGCCAGGAGCGCCAGCGCATGACGGGGAAGATGGTGGCGTTCATGGACGCCAGCCAGGCGTTGACGGGCCGGTGGGTCAGGATGAATTTGGCGGTGGGATAGGTGGTCACGAGCTCCGAGACCATGCAGGCGGCGGGGAGGTCGAGGACGGCCTGTGTTTTCAAAGGTTAGAAAGTAGATTGTTGCTGAGGGCCATGCTGGGGAGTGGGTGGCTTAATGAGTGGGGATGTTTCGGGGCGTGCGCGTAGGAATTAAGGGAGGTAGGAAGAGAGGTAAGCAACATACATCGAAATCCCCCAACATGACATCCAGCTCCCGCCGCCCCCACTTCTCACCCTCATCCATAAACTTCGCTCGCATCGCCTCCGTCCACAGTGTCAGGTTTCGGGCCGGGTCTGCCCACATGTCGGTGCCGTGGTAGGGGCGGTAGTGCAGGGTTTGCAGCGCGGTGAAGAGGGCTGTGGGGTGGTTGGTGAGTGAGATTGATGGTTGAGGTTGGTGAGGTGGAGAGAGAGGGTAAGTTTTTGCAGGGTTGAAAGGGAGGGGAGGGGAGAAGGGTGGGGAACAGGGGGACGTACACATGGTGCCGGTGCGGTTGAGGCCTAGGACGATTACTTTCATGGGGAGGGTCCGGTGTGAGGGAAGGGTGTCGATGAGGCGGGGTTGGCAGGACATTTTTTGGGGGATGGAGTTGATGTGGTGATGGCGGTGGTGGAAGGGAGGGTTGGTTTAGGGAATGATAATTGATCGATGATCTGAAAAAAGGGGATTGACAAAGGCAGGGTGTATGTTCACAAGAAGAATCTCCTTTCATGAACTTCGGTGTGTATATGAATGAGTGAACGCTCGCTTATAGTCTAGCTACACGTACGAGAACGTGCGAGAATTTAGCGATAATGGCGAGTGCGCTTCCTTTCCTTCGCTCTTGGTCGCAGTCATGGGACTAGGTGATAAGACAGGAGACGATGACGTTTTTTGGGGTTTTGATTTGATGGGTGTTGTGCGGGCTATATGGTTTAGAATGGATGCTACTGGCTGAGGTTGAAAGACTTTGGTGTTGAGGAATCGTTTTCCAAACTAATACCTACTCACTACTCCTACGAGACAACCCGGCCATGGCCAAAGCCGAGCAACCGGCTTCACTCGGTCGAATGTATTTGGACCTAACTATAATACCATAACACTTTTCGTTCGGGTAGTCTTCTTCTTAGTCTGCCTGTATTAGACGCAATAATCTTATCATATTTTTCGGGTCCGTTCGGGATGGACTTTTGCGCGGCACTGCTTACCGCGTGACTGACTGGTTGGGAACGGAAATGGAAGGCAGTGGGTTGGGAGAGGGGGTTTGGATCCGGGGGCATGATTTATCGTTTTTGTTGGTCTCGAGCTTGTTGTGATTTTCTTTTACATGGACTGATGTGTGCCTCGGGTTTGGCTAGTCTTCGCCATGGTTTTTAATGAGGGTGGACGGGCCACTTTCTCTTCAGGAAGAAAAGGTGACGATGCCCTTTTTGGACTCGTCGTGCGTGATGATGGCGTATCCAGCCAAGGAAGAAGGATGGAAGCCACGCGCGAAGGTTAATATCAATTCGCACCGGGCTGCTGCGTTCTCATGGCTGCGTGCTTGTTGTTGAGTGTAATATAGATGAAGAGTATGGCGTTGCTTGGCTTCGATCATCTAGGACCATTGCCCACGGCATAACACCCTTCCGCTTATGAGCCTCGATAATATGTTAAACTCTCAGGTGGCCCACTGTTGTGAATACTACTACTGCATTCTTCCCACTCCATGTCCGCAGACGTGGTGTGAGACGACTCCGAATCGACTCTTGGGAATAGTTGTGCAGGCGCCATGTCGAGCTCCCAGTATGTCAGGCTAGTAGTGTTGATCCGAATCTCGAAGAATGGATCTAGGGAGACTCAAGGCAGGATTCTGTGAACGAAGCCAGACCGAAAGGCTCGCAAGTCGTCGAAGAGAGGACTGAGAAAACTGAGAGAAATTACTTACTTCATACCCTTTCACGTTCTCGACCCTTATTGAAACGAGTGGCTCATAATGATGTTTGAACTGACATACCGAGAGTGGAGGATCCGATCTGCAGGTTTGCCGGACGCGGTTACGTCTGATAAGATGGAGAGGCATAGGGGGCGAGATTAGAGATTCTGCACGCCGGAACGCTACACGTGAACAGGGTAGGAAGATCATGTTGATGTGTACCTCAGCTAGCTTGGTTTCGAGGACATGGTTGACGAAGTTGTTGAGAGGCGAGAGACCTTTGTAGAAGGATTGCTGTTTCTCGAAGCCGGCACTAGTTCCGGAATTCAAGGCTGAGTACTTTCCGTTCCATAGATTTGGATTACGTGGGTGAACGTGAACTACTTATTTTATGCATCCGTTTTCGCAACGTTGTGCTCATCTGGCTCTGTTTATACGAATATTTCCAGGGAGGTTCAGGAAGCGGTGGAAGAGGATTGGGCTGTTTGGTTTTTGCCTATCTTTTTCGTGCAGAGCGAGGATTTCTTTGATGTGACACCGAATTTTGCTAAGGTTATGAAATGCGTCATACAGAGTGACGAGAGCTATTGGTCTGGGACCAGGAATTGTGCGAGAGGATGGGAAATGAGACGATAGGTGTATTTGGCTAACTAGAAAGCAACCAATCCAACGAGAAATCTAGCCAGTATTGAGTCTGGGGAAGTAGGGGGAATGTCAAGCACTGCTGTTGACATGGCGAGGAATAAATAGAAAGGGGGCCGAGTCGTCGAAGGCTTCAACTGCAGCTGGTACTCCACGATGTAGAAGTAAAGACGGACTGTGCTGGGATAATTGATTCTCTCATTATGCCCACCCCGCATCTCAGGACCAATCGTAGCACCTAAGCGCCTCCCGCCCTCATCATGGGTTTGGCGGGGAAGCTGTCCAAAGTAGTTGCATGTCACTATTTCAGATGGAGTTCAGTTTCTTCGTTGATTGAATGCTTCACTGTGCAGTGGACTTGAGCGTCGCTTGGTAGGGCGAAGGTTTTGGAGCGGATGGTGTCGTAGAAAAAATGGCGATGCGATCTAATTGATCGTGGAAACGTAAGCGCGATGAACGATTGCTTGTGATCCACAAGTATCAAAGCTTGCTAGGCGGGGGACCGTTTGTCGGCAACCACCAAAATATTGATCAACTCTGGGAGACTCTTCGTGGAGTTACCGGTCGATTGTCTCTGTAAAGACCTTCAAAATTGGCTCGGCCACGTAGACATGCTGGCCTTTACGCTGCCGTCGAGTACACTTTTGGTATCCCTTCCTTCCTCGCAAATCGAACTGCACATCAGCATCAAATACTCGATTCTCCTTCGATATCTCTATAGCTCTTTATCTCCCGAGTCCACCTTCTCCTAAATTCCTGGGTTTCTCGGCCACCCTGGCTGTTATGACTCTATGCCAAGCTTGGCGCGGCATGCTGTATAGTAGCGCTATTGCTCTGTGGCGTATGATTGGGTCACGGCATCGGTGTGCAACGCTGAATAGCGGTCCTACAATACTCATGTCCAAGTACAACATCCCAATCTTACTCGAGGAGCTACTTGAGCTTTCATTATGCCAATCCACGACAAAGGCAGCGAGATCGACTATCTCTTCACATTCGTGGAGGAGAGGGTGCCAATGATTCGGGCTTTGGAGTCTGCTTTGTTTGTTGTACTCGATTTGGAGCGAAGATATCCAATGACTTATCTTGAGTACCGCAGCGCTCTGTAATGCTTTATAGTCCATAGTGGCACTCGCTTTAGCAAGAAATGCTTTGAAGGCATAATACCGCTTGAGCAAAATATCTCAAAATACCTCATAGCTTGGCTGTATCTCTCAAGGTATGTCCGTGCGGCAAGAGGACTGACTGTGTTTATGTGCAAAGCGACGTGGTCAAGATCACTCGCGGCCTTTGAACAGCGATTCCAGTGGTAGTAGAGCGAATTTTGAGCTTCTTCCAGGGAAACGAAGTAGGCGGGGACGTGAGAACCATAGCCTGGCTGGGACGGTTTGGGATCGGGTTTGGGAGGCATTGGAGGTCCACCCACAAGACGCGATCAGATCAGTACATTGACAAAGCATAGCGTTGAAGCGGTAATGCAATTACATGATTTGACTGGTAATCTAGACGCGCAAGGATGACTTTCAAGGTATCCAATGAAACGCAAGGTACTGGGGAGGGTATCAGCGACGGAGACTGACTTGCTTGCGAGCTAATGCTCTCTTCGGTTGACGATTTTATCTATACGCCATTCTTAACGTGAGAAATGGCTGACCCGTAGTGGCCGCGAAGAGTCTGAACAGATTAGCAAAAAGTCGCGTACGCTGGTACTTCGCGTCTTTGAGCCAATGGGAATGAAGTAGATGAACTAGTGTACCTCAAAACAAGTGTGAAGTATCAAAACTGCGGAAATGTCCATCGCCATGTGAATTCCCTACATGATACCTTATCGCAACGAGCAAGTCTATATGTCTGGTAAAGAAGTCATATTTCCCGACGCCGCCAATCCCATTATCCCCACAACATCCACATCGAATTCAAAGGCCAGCGGGTCATAGTCCTCGACAAATTCAGTCACCAGCTCCATCATCCAGCACAACATGTTCCACGTCATTGCTGGACATGGGAGAATTGTAAGAATCACATTGAAGTCGCTGTAGACCAGCTCGTTCTTGCCAATAACGTGGTGCATGTCATCGCCATGAGTAAACCATGCGTCTCCGGATGCATCGGTCACACATCTAATTGCTGTAGGTCTGAACATCGGAGCGCCATAGTTGGAAAATGTGACCGTTACCAATCCTGGCCAGTCCGTGGTGAGCTCTAAAGGCTCCGGGGCACGGGCGCTGGGGAAGAGTGGTCGATAAGCAGGTATTTCCGATGACTGATGGGGATGGTATCTGGCTTACTTCAGGAGAGTAGACCCTGTACGGGTGCCGTTGGGTGGATTGGGGTTGTGAAGAGCATTTGCAAAGTTCACTATTGGTAAGAATGACCGTGAGATAGCTGGGACTGCTGGAACAAGGTTACAAAATGGCAGTAACATAATCAGGAAGACCGCGTTTCGAAACATCATGATCCCAAAGGCAAATTCTCGAGGTCAGAGTCGAAGTGGAGATCTATGGCCATTCGTTAGAAATTGGTGGTCAGAAGCTCCCCCATTCGCATGTCGCTTCAAATGAAATACGTTCTCGCTCTTGCGCAGCCAAAATGAAGTAACCCATAAAGCCGGGTATCGAAGCGGTCCATCAACATTCAGGTTTACTTCCAAACAGTCTTTTCGCTTTCCTCATTTGTGTCTGAGTGCGCCAGCCTCGAGTTGATGTCTTGTATTTTTTGCTTGTACATTTCATGAGACGACATAATGATCGTTTGCTTTTCTTGCTGACGTTCTCATGCGTAAGAGGATGGGAGGATGGATGGTGGTTTAGCCGAAGAAAAGCCGCTGAGTCAGCTGCGGGGCGACAGCAACCTCTTTTACGCGCACGCAACACAAATGTTGTTGTTTTGTTACCTTGATCTTCAATAATGTCTCAAAGATTGTCAAACCTTTGCATTTACCTCTTGTATCTTGTGACTACTGTCGGTAGACTTGAAGCCCTTGCGACAGAAGTCAGCCGTGGCGCACGCCAGTACTCTGCTAACGCTACCCATCTCGTTTCATCCGAGAATCTGGAGTCACCATTTCCTTATTATTTTCCTGATCTCACAAATCTGGAGAATCTATTCCCAATGCTAGACTGCCATGGTGTAGTCCTGGAAGAGGCTACTGTTGATCAATTGCAAGATGCTATGAACATGGGTCAATTGACTAGTACAACGATAGCATTGTGTTATTTGCAACGGATATACCAGACGGACGAGTACACAAAGTACGCATAGGACTCTTTATTGCTCTAGAGTTAGCCCTACCGATGCCCATGTGTTGCCGTCTATTGTATGATCTTTTCCGAAGCAGATGTTCATGGCACGCCCTTCTGTTCTCGCCTCTCCGAGAATCCCATTCCGGGGAGAGACTTTCCTTCGAGCGCCTTGCTCTCTTCTAATTCTTCAGATCACTACTTTGCCGCCTTCTATCCCTCGCTCTTGGTCCTTTTTCAGGTTGCTACGATCATAGATCACTGATCCCGAAGACCGCAGTGCTATACTAGAGCTTAACCCTGATTTCCTTGAAATTGCATCCAACCTTGACGCCGAGCGAGACGCTGGTGCAACTCGTGGTCCCCTGCATGGCATCCCTTTTGTCGTCAAAGATAACATTGCCACAAAGGATAAGATGGAAACTACTGCCGGTAGCTGGGCGCTTCTAGGGTCCATCGTTCCCCGTGATGCCCACGTAATTTCTAGACTCCGGCAGGCTGGCGCTTTGCTTCTCGGAAAAACTACGCTTAGCGAATGGGCGGACATGCGTAGCAGTGACTATTCAGAAGGATATTCAGCAAGAGGAGGCCAGGCGCGAAGTCCATACAACCTGACCCTCAATCCTGGCGGTAGTAGCTCTGGGAGTGCTGGTGCTGTGGCTGGGAATCTGTGTATGTTCGCATTAGGGACGGAGACTGATGGAAGTGGTAAACATGTATATCTTTTCGGAAGAAAGTCCCCAGACACTGATATTAGTCTCATTGGGTAGTCATCAACCCTGCGGAAAGGAATGCTTTGGTTGGCATCAAACCTACTGTTGGTTTAACGTCTCGCGCTGGGTATAACGGAACCTCTTCATCTAGTCTGGACTCTTCATGGTTGCTTATTGAGGTAGTGTCATCCCGGAAAGCACCCACCAAGACACTGTTGGTACATTTGCCAGAACAGTCCGAGATGCCGTCTACGCTTTAGATGTTATATACGGAGTGGATGTTCGCGACAACTTTACCTTGGCTCAAGTAGGAAAGACTCCTGATGGGGCTTATAGCCAATTTTTGACCAATAGTGATGCGCTCCAAAATGCTACATTTGGACTACCATGGCAAAGTTTCTGGGCTCTCGCAAGCGAAGAACAGCAGTTCTCTCTGCTCGGGCTTATAGAAGTCATCACAAGGGCTGGTGCCACTGTGATCAATGGGACCGAGTTGCCGAACTACCAGACGATCGTCAGTCCAGATGGATGGAACTGGTTTGTCTGTTCTCTACTTGTATGGAATGTACCACCTTTCTTACCTTGTTCGTTTTAGGGACTATGGAACAACTCGAGGATATCCAAAAGAATCTGAATTTACCTATGTGAAAGTGCGTCCGCCTCTCTACCTTCAAGTCCTACCTTCAAGTTTCGTTGGAGTAAATTGAAATTTAGGTCGATTTCTACAACAACATCAAGAGTTATCTTGCGGAGCTCCAAAACACCGCGATCAAATCACTTAATGATATTGTCCAGTGAGTAGCAATGGATTGGATCTCTCTCGATTGGCACGCCCTCGGCGGGCCGGCAGCTGTCTGGCGGATGAAAGAGCGTTACTTACCACCTGACTTTGCTTTAGATACAATTACGACAACGATGGCACCGAGGGTGGAACTCCCAACGTCCAACCTGCGTTTGCTTCTGGACAAGATAGCTTTCTGGCATCACTTGCCACCAACGGTAAGCACATGAGTAGCGTCCATACGTTTCATTTGCCAAGTGATATAAATGGAGGAAGGCAAAAGATTTGACCAATGCTAGGAATCATGAACTCAACCTACTACGAAGCTTTATCATTCTGCCAACGATCCACCAGAGAAGACGGCATCGATGCTGCGCTTAGAAACAACGGCAAGCATCTCTCAGCGTTGTTAGTTCCACCTGATGTGGCGCAGACATATCAGACCGCCGCTCAAGCTGGTACGTGAAACTTTCAGAGGCTCGAATAAGTTGGCCAAACGGCTGTCATGAAACTAATGGGGACGTCGCCTCACTCACTAGGATATCCAATGATCACACTCCCCGCAAGCGTCAACTCCTCGACCGGGATGCCATTCGGTCTTGCACTCATGGGCACTGCGTGGTCTGAGGCCGAGCTTGTGAAATGGGCTAGTGCAATCGAGGATTTGCAGTTGAAGGGGAATGGCACCTATGGAAGATCGAAGCCGATGTGGTACGGGTACAAGCAGAGGAACATTCCGGTTTTGAATCTTTGAAAAATAGTGGGAGATTACCGGTGTGGCGTGTTGTAAAGCAAGAAGACGCTCCCTTTTGATCGTTTGATTCGTAGGGACAGCAGTTCAAAAAATATACGCGCCTTTATGTACAATTTTGGATTCGATGATTACTCAAATCGAAGCATGACTGGCTTCAGTACGAAACGAGCGGTGTCTGAGACCAGGATCTACCTCGACGTTTGTACATTCACTGATCGACTAGAGACGTTGCATTCAGTGTTGAAGTTGTAGGTCCGTTGGATGTGTGGGTTTGGTAGCTAAGGGGCTATTAGCACCAAGACCAGCTGCGTTGTCAGGGTCAGAGAGGTCCTTCTCTCTTTTGTCTTCGTCTGCACCCATAAAATTCCACACGCATCAATTACGAGTCATTTCCGTTGCAGGTTCGCTCAGACCTCGCCCATGTGCCCGGAGTGCTCTGCGATGTCGCCCCGAATACGCGAGTCGATGACACAGCCTGCCATCTGCCCCATGTCAACTCCAGAAATCCCAATGTCGAGTAGAACTCCTTGAACGGAGTGGCCGCTAATTATACATTCTGGGGTGTAAGTACCTCGAATAGCTCCGCCTCTCGAAAAGCTGTGTATATCTGCGAGCGTGGACCCTATGAGTAGTGTGTGTCCGGTGGTTATCCCGTCGCATAGGTCGGTCTTGGCTGCTGTTCTGAGAAGAAAACATCACACTGAATGGTAAGGCGAGTACTTTCAGTCCAGAAAATGTGCTCAGTCCCATATTAGCATCGCGTCAACGGGTCGAAGTCAATATTTAGCGCAGAGTAAACGGTGGAGAGATTCCTGAGTGCACAGATGGAATGTACCTCGTTGTCTTTGTAAAGACTGGGAGGACTCCTTTAATTCAAGTCGTGGATTCTCTGTACCAGCCCGGCGAAAAAATTTATGTAGGCATCGTCTTTAATACATGGTTTTGTAGGCGGAGACGCGCTCGCCGAGCAAGATGCCACGCAGGAGGCCGGACAGCGAATCTTTTGCGAGGTTCGCGGCCAAAGAGACGCATTTTGTGAGGGAGCGGCCTTCGTTGATCTCAAATCCATAGGTAGGAGGGAGCGAGAGGGTTATAAGGAGCATGGAGACGACGATATTTATGGTAGTCGAGAAAGCAAAAAGATGAGCGATCAGTGGATGCAAGATCGGACCTTGTCTAACAGAATCGTACCAGAGAGATGTAAAGCGCTAGTAAACTAATCTGTAATGCGACATTTTTCCTGCACTAGAGGCGCATAGAATGTCGCATAATAGCCAGCGAAACAGAGGCCATTCGCGCTTTATTTCATCAAAGTTGAATTTTCCGAGATATACCTGAGCGTGATTCTCGTCTTCTCACCCATCATATACGCTTGTCAACTATTCAAAAATCGAACAATAAACTCCCGTAGCCCAGCTCCCTCCTCGTCCCCTCTTGCAGTATCAAGAAATGAAACTCCCTTCGCAGCCCTCTCAGGTTCACAACGGTCGACATCGCCCCCAGTGCCTCGTACCACATGAGCCACGTCAGTGGCTCCATGGGATTGCAGACCAGCCAGATGCCTGGTTCATGGTATTGCAAGACGTTTTCGGTGCCAATCTGGCGGTCCATTTGATATGAGTGGGACCAGAAATCGTTGACCGCTGCGCGGATGCTCAATCTGACCATTGAGGTGACAAGTGGGGTGAAAGTACGGCCGTAGTCAAAGACTTCGAGAATGATTGAGACTCCAGGGGCTTGTTCGTCGTATGGGTCTGGCAGGTTCGCGAGGTCGATTGTTACGCCTGTATCGGAGAACAGTAGGCTCTTGTTGGAGATCTCGGGGCTGAGGAAAGACAAGGGAACTGGGGTGGCGAGGACAGGCGGTACGGGAGACGGCACTGCAGGGGTTATGGTGAGAAGAAGGACTAGAAGGACGAGACGAGACGTTAGCGGGTTTAGCATTGTGAGACGCCTTGAACGAAGAAGTTGAATGAAGTTAGTTTGGGTTCAATAGAAGTTCTTCACCACTTTGGTTGTCATCGGCTAGACATCAACCTCATTCCCGCAGCCGACAAGCGCAAAGATATTGCCGTCCCCTCAATGCGTATTCACCTTTGAGCGAGAAGTTGCGGAACATAGTATATGACTCGCAGAGCAGCACAACCTGGTAGAGTGATTGATTCGATTCTAAGAAATCTGAGCAGGCCTCGTTGGCCGAGGATGACCATGCAAGATCAGCCTAGCGGCAGGCGCTACGGTAGCGCTAGTGTAGCGTCAGTAGCGTCTCGGCCTTCATCTCCAACGGCATCCCGGCTTCACAGGATATTCGCCCCGACATCGACTGTTTTCTTTGGTACGTGTTCCCCGTATAGTTTATTACTGAGGTATAGATCATTTGAAAACACGAAGCCCTTCATAGTCGTTGGACTCGTTACAGTCCGCCTCGCAGGGAATATGATAATGAAACAAAAATCCTTTCAGCATCTCCCTCAAGAACCTAGACTCCAAATGCCGGCTTACTGGAAAATATCCCATCAAAAATGTTACCCTTTCACGGAAGTCAAATACAAGATCCCCTCCTCTGCCTGTGGTTTCAGTTCAACATGCCCTCTGATCCTTTCTGTCCCCGCAGGAACGCTCAGAATGCCTACAGTCGAGCTCTGACTACATTGCTGACTCCCAGCGTTGAGTGTCCGCCAAAATCGCGAGTCTCCATCCACATCAGCCGTTTGAGCTAAGATTTCCATGCTTTGGGCTCGGACCAACGTGTTCGAGTCTAGACTCGTCAAGAGGGCTTCGACGGAGTACTGTGCGCCTGGCCCTCCCTCGAAACCTACTTGTACCGACTCACCAGTCCTACCTGCTGACAAGAACCCTTTGGATGGCAGCTGAACAAAATTCAGCCGAGAGACACACCAGGCGATTGAGTCGATGTAGCCCGTGCCTTGAGGGTCGATCCCGGTCATCTTGCCATCAATGCAGAATTCAGTCTCTCCACACTCGCCCAAGCTAAGGGTTTGGCTATTAGCCTGCGTTACTTCGGGGTCATCTTGGCAGGTAAGACTCCATGTCTGAGGGCTCTGATTACGGATGGCGCATCGCGAATGGAGGAATGTTTGACCATTCGGGCAATATGTTTGGTCAACACGGTAGGATTGGACGTCTCTGCGGATTCTGGATCTGGAAGAGACCTCGGACTGATGGTTGTAGAAGACGGTGAAGCGTTCGGAGACATCGTGGCCTGTACTGTTGAGGATGGAGACTTCAAATGAGATCCTTGTGAGTTACAGTGAGCAGCTTGACAATTTATCTACAAGCACGGCCTTGTCCACGTACGTTGAGGTATTCGCAGATCCAGTTGAGTTTAGTCCGATTGCTGAATAGTTCCCAACCAGTTCACTGCCCACTACTCCAAGCGTTGACCTTCTTCCAATCAACGGGGACGTCGTTGCTCCCATATTGATTTGAAGAGCCAAGGTGCAACAAAACCACACTGAGAATTGCATATTCACTTTTGCCATTCGTCCAGCTTTACGTGTGCTCTCAATCTCCCAAAATTGCAAATAAGGAAGATGTTTTTATTTGCTTTTGGAGCAAGTTGGCTACATGGTCATGCCCCGCTCAGGCGAACCGTGGAAAAGTCAAGGCCGCTATGTTTCAGTCGCCTCAAGCGCTTCTATCTGCTCTTGGAGAGTTATCACTGTCAAAACTCATAGGGTCAATGCGCTTATGCGCTGCGCATGAGTGAAACATACTGATTATGGCGTCAAGAGTCGTTGCATGTCCTTATGTTGATGTACTGACCTCAATAGACTTTTACCACGGGCCCCTGTCGTCGAAGCTTTAGCGTGGCAAAGCTTCTGTCCGTGCGACAGACTTACATTTTTGCGATGCAACATACAGACGCCTGTGAATGTGGGCTCGTGCACCATCCCCATCTGGCCAATTCTTCCTCGGGGGAAGCCAAATGTAGTGGGGGTGATGTGTTGCTACGACAGATTGCAGCAACTCGAGTCAGGGCACATGCGCATTCAATGATAGTATAGCCGATGATAGCGGCACACCTAGCAGTTTTACATGGATCTCTCGACTTTCGAGCCCGATATTGTCAGAGATTAGGATAATACCGTACTCCAACAGGCGATGCCAACGCTGCTTCTGGAGCAGTGATACCTCGCTAGAGTCCATTTCGCCATCACCGTGAAATGACCTTACGATGCCGGGTCCGACTGCTGCCGATAACATCCGTCCATGTAACTGTACTTATCTGTCAAAAGCTTGCTGCACTTCGGAGATGAAGGCTGTTTGGGGGAAACGATTCTCCGGGATGATTGTTTATATTGCAAGTGCCTGGCGAGACGTTTTGCTGTGTTGCTGCTATGGGGCTGCAAAAGCTCAATACAAACTTGAGTAGTAACTCCAGTGAGGCCGCCGTAGGCACTATCGTTCCGTTGACTAATTGGGAAAGAAATTTCAGGGCAGATAGATGAATTTTCAGATCGTATGATTATGAAAGAACTTCCTCATCCTCGTCTTGTCTATTAAGCCTTGAAGAGAGCTTGAGCTCCCGCATCAACGACCCACTGACAAGTCCCAAAACAGCCAATCCCACCAACGCAAGGAAGACCGCTTGCAAAGCGCGCATGTAACTTTCCCTCACCATCGTCTGGTCCTCCAGAGGTAAAGAATTGACCTCGTCCAGACTGTCTCGGAGTCTGGCGATCATTTCGGCAGCGTTGTTTCGGCTTCCTAGACTCGCCCACAGTTGGCTGCTCAACACGTTCTGAAACACTGCGGACGCCATCGCGACTCCGATGACTGAGCCGGTGGAGCGAAAAGCGTACGATAGAGAGGTTACAAGCGCTTGCTCGTCTTGGGGTACCGCGCTGATGAGAGCAACTAGTGTCACTGTGAGCATGCCGCCCAGAGCGACGCCAGCGACGCCTAGGGAGAATATCGTTGTCCAGATGGGCGTCGAAAGAGAGGAAGTTGCTACTAAGGCGGTCGCGAGGAGCATAAGGAGCAAGATCGCGATGTTGAGAATCTTGTACCTCCCCGTTCTACTGGTGACAATTCCTGCTAGCAGTGATCCCGCAGCCGTGGTGATGCTGAATGGGATCAAAGACGCGCCGGCTTCCGTGGCAGAGAGGTCGCGGATTCGGAAGAATATGACGACATAAAAGTCCAGCGCGTAGGCAATCATGAGGAAGAACCAGTTGGTCAGACATGCACATGCTACAGTCCGATTCAAGATCAAGCGCACGGGCATGACAGGCTCACGCGCAACTTTCTCTTCTACGAGGACGAACGCTAACAGGAGGACAGCAGAGAGGGGGAGTGATGTTAGTACCAAAGGATGGCTCCAGGGTACTATGTTACCGCCTGAGTTGAGGCCCAACAGGAGTAATACGAGCGTAGCGACCAGCAACGAAGAGCCCAGGAAATCAACACGCTTGAGTTTTGGTGTGTCGGATTTTGCGGAAACTGTTGTCGGCTTCTCGACGTGGATGAATATCATAATCAAAGAAGCAACCGTTAACGGAATCTGCACGAGGAATGCAAGCTTCCAATCCCACACATCGTTTAGGAAGCCGCCAAACACCCCTCCCAGCCCATTGCCGAGTCCCCAGCATACATTGCTAATGCCCTGCCACAGTCCTCGATGACGGAGCGGGACAAGATCGCTAGCGATGATTGTAGAGATGGTGTTCAGGCCGCCTCCGCCGAGGCCGGCTAGTGCTCGGCCTAGAATTATCATCGATGGGTCCTGCGCGAGTCCGCATATCAAGTTGCCGGCGGCGAAGAAAAGATTACAGACGAGAAGTCCGTTTCTCCGTGAGTAGATATCGGTCAGTTTCCCACTTAGGGGCTGAGTAGCTGCCGTTGCGATGAGGTACGTTGTCGCGAGCCAGGCGTATAGAGAGAGGGAGTGGAATTCCGTGGCGATCGAGGAGCCGAGGGTTGCTATTAATGTTCCATCTGGTGTGTGTGTTAGCAATGCGTATCAGCTCTGCTTGTTCAGAAGCGTGGTTATGCGTAGGCGCCTTCAACGAGGAAACGATGTGAGGTTGCTCACCTAGACCCGCGCAGAATGTCCCTATCCATACACTCGCCATGATCCATTTAAGTTTCCTGGGGCTGATCGTCGTCTCCTCGGCCTCGTGAGAGTTTGATTGGTCTGAAATACGTCTTTCTGGCCCTGTGATGGGGACTTGAGGTAGTAAAGGACTTGTTTCGTGAGCACATTGTGCCTCTTGCTGAGGAAGCGAGTCTGGGCTTCGGTCATTCATGCCGGATGGCAGGTAAATTGAGAGGCTTCGTGAAGCGATCCAAGTACCGCGTTGGGTGATTATCAAATATCTGTCAGACTAAACTCGTGTTCTTCTCAGACACCAAGATCATTGATCAGTCTCAGTCTCGCTTTGTTGACATGCATGCATGACAGTTCTGACCATGACTGTTGCCGAAGAGTTTTCAACACCTCGACAATAATTGATGTTATATTTAAAAATATATAAATGCTTGAGAATCTATCAGCAGAACGGCCCTACATTGTGGCGTTGAGCGAATTTTTTTGTGAAAGGCTAATTCGGTTGTGGAGCTGCCAAGGAAGTTCGTTGCTGAACCTTCGCAAACGCCGCTCAATTGTTAAGAAATTTTCCGAGCTAGGGTTTCGATCCTGTGTCAAATCAAGATCTGCTCTTTCTCTGTGGAGGCGCCGTAGAGTTTCTTGGCTTGAGTGTGTTCACAAACTGGTCTTGGTAACTACTTTGTCCCCTTGATTCTTTCCCAGATTGGTTTGGTGGCACTTATAAGTTTTTCTACCCGATTAGAATCCCCACACCACGATGGTGCAATCAGGGTCGAGTTTCATTCTTTCCGAAATCACATAAGGATTAGACATGAAAAGTTGAACGTGGCCCATTCAATGGCACTCATTGGTCCTTTAAG
Organism: Alectoria sarmentosa; assembly: GCA_009733775.1. Lineage (NCBI taxonomy): Eukaryota > Fungi > Ascomycota > Lecanoromycetes > Lecanorales > Parmeliaceae > Alectoria > Alectoria sarmentosa. The sequence continues at coordinate 29,366 of WOGZ01000202.1, forward strand.
AGGCATCAAACTTCTCAATTCCATAAACCTGAGCGTCAAGTCACTTCTCGTCAACTGTCTTCAGCGGACGAACTTTGACAAATCTGCCTACTTCAACTTGACAATATCGTTATCTTGAAGAACATTGGAGCCTGAGTCCTAGATACGAAGGAAACATGGAATTCTCCAAACCCCAAGTGACCCTTGATACGTCACTGGCGGACCTATACGCAGATGAACACCGAGAGGGAGACCCAAAGACAACTTTGGTCCCTTGCTACTGGTGCTCTGACCTTGACTACAGCAAGTTCATCCCGAAGACTTCAAAGTACCTCTATCAAGGCACACCACCACCGAACACCGACAAGGAAAAACGCGAGCTGGTTATCCAATGTCTCAGCTTAGAATGCCAGCGGTTCACCTTTGCCGCGGGGCGGATGGAGACTGTTCTCTTTGACATCCGCGATTTCACTGGCAGACTCGACGCTATCAAAACAATGAATGTCCTTCCCAATCGGCAGCGGCCGAATATCATCTTCGCCAAGGGAATCGATGATTTGATGCAACAGAGACCCGAAGCACAATTCGCATTAGTGGTTCCGCATGAGAAGTTCGCATCCCGTCAACAAACGGTCGACTCGGATGTTCTCTACAAACTGCTCTCCAAGCGGTATCTCGCGCTCTCCGGCCTTCCAACGCCGGAAACCAACGTTCTCGACTTGGATGACTCGTCGCCAAGTGTCGCATCTAAGCTTTCAAAAGCTGTATCCTGGATCCGAAGTTTCGACATCCCTCGTGTCTTCAAAACACAACAGGGAATGTCAAGCGTAGGCACATTCCTCATCCGGACGGAGCAGGAGCGGGAGGACCTAATCGATCTGCTCTCCGAAAACATCTTACGCACAACTCTCAACAGTGTCAATTCTACCAACGCCTACCTATACCCCTCGTCGCTTCTTTCGCAGGAAATGATTACGCAGGCTCAAGAATGCTTTGCAACCTCTTTCTTTGTCCGCCGCAACGGCGATGCTGTTTTCCTGGGTGCTTGTAGGCAGGACATGGACTCCGAGTCGAATGCTTGGCTGGGTGCCAGCATTTGCTATCTGGACCAGGGCAGATTGCGGCAGCGACTTTGGCCCGTTGTTTGCCAGATTGCAACACATTTGCACGGGGAAGGATATTATGGTCCTGCTGGTAATTCTACGTTTTGCGGGACCTAACACAGTCTTGGGGCCAGTAACGTGTGTTGAGCTCGAAATACTGATGAATATTTTATAGGTGCCGACATCATGCTCGCGAATGCCTCTGCCACTCAGCCAGCCCGACACTGGATCATCGACTTGAACGTTCGCATGACGGGCTCGCTCACTCTAGCTTTCCTGCGCGGCCATTTCTCCGAGCGGCGGGGCTTACACGAGGCGAGCATCACCCAACGCTTCAAGTTCAAGGACAAGAGGGATGATTTCCGGAAGTTCTTTGCGACTGAAGTTGCGGAGGGACGGCTGATTATCGTGGCCTGGTTTTACGACACGATAAGTGAGGTGAGTTGGGGAAACTTGATCGTAGGAGCGGAGGATGGACCGGGCCTGAAGAAGTTGGTGGAGAAGGTTAGGAGTATTGCAATTTGAAAGTCAAGGGAATGGAAAAGTTTGGAGTCATTACCGGAGTCATAACCGGAGTCATCAAATTGATTCATGGAGGACTGGAAAGAATGCTCTTTGCGGGATATTACAAGGTCTGTGTGGTTGTAAGGACGGCAGACTATCCTCGCCGGGATTCTTGTTGTGACCGCCATATTCCACGCTCCACTGGTTGACGCTGAAAAAGAGAAGATGACTATCAAAGTGTCTTGAGATCAATCACGATGGCTATTTCGCAGTCATGATTGCCGTACGTGTTCCACCTACTTCGGCATCCCTCTGTAAATTCTAGAACACAACCGACCATCGACTCCAGAGCCTTGAAAGCTGAGCCCTTGATGATTGTGTTTCTGGTTCTTGTCATCTTTCAAGGTGCGGGGATGAAAAATCAATCATTTGTGTCAGACAATTGAAGACCGTCCGATAGTCGCTCAAACTTCCATTGCTTTGCAAGGTGTTCGAGTATGTCGGTCTGTCAAACTCTTCCTAGAGATGATTGAGCGGAGCTAATAGTCATATTCATATGTGTTATCCCACCCTTAGTCATCTCTTTTCAGTTTTGTTTCTCAATTAGAATCACAGGCAAGTGATTGTCTCATTGATATCCTGGCAATCTTCTTTTCAGACCCAAAGCTTTGGACATCGCTACTGGGCTAATCGCCGAAACCTGAGACCGCGCTTGGGAGCGAACGCTCCAATCTTGGGCTCTTCAACCAGCTCTGCCATCGGACACTGGTACCGGCAATGGTCTCCCTCATAGATGCAATCCACATCTCCACACTGCGCCTTCCAAAATTCGCAATCGTCCGGATCCTCCTCGTCGCAAGCATATTCCCCGGCTTCTTTCAACCTACTGATACGACCGTGTTCCCCTGCACCCTTCATACAAGCAGCGTCACATACCTGCGCTAGGGTTTCAATTTCTGACATTCCCTTCATCGCGGAGACAGCGTCCTCTGACTCGGCAGTCTGTTCACTGAGGTCAGTCTCGCCGATAATGCGACTTACCCGCACGTAATCGCAGGTGGCGCCGCCTGCAACGGAGAGATTTACGATACCTCTATTGGCATGGGTCCAGGTCTCGCTGGTCTGGATGGTCATGCACTCCGTCAATGGCGGGGGTGTGATGAATAGACCGATGGGGGCTGGGTCGACGTAGCGGCCACCGCATGTCGTACACTCCCAGCGAGTGACCACTGTGTCATCGTTTGCGTTTTCGGAAGTCGAGGAATTGCAGAACTCGATGCACTGGGAGTCGAACATGAGCGTCGAGGAAGTCTGGCTGTCTGCAGCGGCTTTGGAGGGGTGGTTTCCCATGGTGGTTGCAGGGTTTGAGCGGGTGGGAGATCCGTGGGTTGGGAGTTGTTGAGGAAATAGCAAGTACAAAATGAGCAGGAGGATCTTTTAGGGGTTTGATTGGCCAGAAGAGAGCGACAAAGGCCTTTGTGAAGAAGAACAAAGATGAAATTTTGAGCTGCTTGTGCGTACGAGAAGAGATGAATTGCTTTGTGCAACAAGAACGAGCTGGCCCTCCGCTACCTTTGGAACAAGGAGAGCTTTGATGACCTTGTGCGTCGATGAAGAACCTGAAAGGTATTGTCTGCCACAGTGGGAGGCCGCATTGTTCCTCATAGTAATGACAAAGTTCAGTCTGCAAAGCCTCACAATCTCATTCTACTTTTCAATCACAATCTTCTCCTTTCTGACATTGACGACTTACGAGGTACACAAAGAAAAAAGAAAGAAAAAAACAGACCGAAAAGTATAAAGGACTATAACACGCTTCAGGATGGTCATATTCAACGCTTTCTAATCCTTAACTTTTCCACAGCAGAGAAAGTGAAAGACTTGTGCCTAGCGGTCGGGAAACTGTGGAACAGCTGCTCTGTTATACCCACCCATGAGAGGAGAGATTCCATGGCACCAGACGTGACGTTGGCAGCAGCTATGTCTATAGCTTTTATACTATCGTTCTCCGTAAACATGGACAACCAATAAGCCTGACCATATTCCACCCTAGTATAGAAACCCCCCGAAGCGTGCGAAAGACTATTCTAACCAAATATAGTTCAGTGGGGTAGCCTACTAGCCTACATGGTACTAGCAGTTCTCGGCTACATATACAACAGAGTGTTTTTTTAGTTTATCCGCACCCGAAAACGAAAATCTATTCTTTCATATTATAACTCTTATTTCTTCACGCGCACACGTTCGATTGTTATAAAATTAAAGAATATGACTGTTGAATTAATTATCATTAATCGTGCGTTTTGATATTTGATTTAGTTTTTTGTAATTGTTATTTCACGTTGCGATTTGTTGTTAAAATTAATATAGAATTTAAGATTATATAAATGTATATAACGAGAATAATAAGTCTAGAAAATTATATATAAAAGAGAAGATTTATATATAGATTTTTAAATTATATTAAAATCGATAAATTCGATAAATTTAAGTAAACGATAAAGTTAAGTAAAATACGTTCGTAACATTTATATATGAGATTTTCGCGACGATATTTATAACTTACGATATATATTATTTAATTATTATAATATTATATACATTAAAACTTTTATTTAAGTTAACTATATATATTAACATTTATATAAATTATTTTCAAAGCTAACGAATTTACGAAAGACTTGAAATAATGAATTTAATAAACACGTTATTGAAATACGCGATTTTTCGCGATTTTTGCGAGGAAATCATAAAGTTTTCGATATTTTCTTATAAAATATAATATTTCGCAACGATGACACAATAAAATTATAATCGAAAAAGTGCGAAATAGTTTCAAGATAATAACAAAAATTTTATATAAATTTTAAAAGTTTTTCTTTTATATACGATTTGCATTCGTTTTATAAAAAAAGAAAAGATTTGATGTATGTGGCGGGGAATCTTCGGAGTGCGGATAAACTAAAAAAAAACTCTATTGTATATCTGGTCACACACACCATTCTAGACAGTCAGTCATCATTCTACCCACTCGGACTGGTTTTTGTTCCCATCATATTTGATATATCATCCTCATCACTTTTAATCCTAATTTGACCTTGCTTTCGGACATGTAATTCATCCTAGACCACATGCCATCCAAACCCAAAACAGACAGCCAACCTCGTTTGCTGGATGGATTTTTCCGGTACGTTTCCGCTTTGCTTTCCCTGCACACCATCCAGAGTCTGTTTTAGGGTTGGGTCCCAAAATTTAGAGTCGTGAGGCCTGCCAGACAAAATGCGACCCACTCCCATTCCATCTCCATCTTTAAACTCATTCCGATATCCACCAATTGCAGCATGGGTAAATTTCGCTCGATTCTCCACGTTCGCCCGAGATCAAAGTCTCTGCTTCTTCCCCTTTTCTTCCAGGACCACAAGCCAAGACTTGACTAAACTCTGGAGATGCTAGAGGAGAGACGTGGACGGTCTGAGGAGAATTTCTTTGCCGATCTCGAGGGCAGCATTCCTAGCGGTGAAAGACTCTTCGAGTGGTTTGATTCGCGTTACCTAGTCGGACATGGGCTCAAAGTTGGTATTTTACAGAGTGTGATACTCCTCGGCAAGTTGCACGAATTCGTTATCGCAGGTAGGTCGTTGCAGGTCAATGACGTGGGACATCATCTTATGTCCACAGACATATTCGTTGGCCAGCGACAGGAGGTGACTGGAATGGATTGGGATTTGAAATTCTGACAGTCACTGTTGCGATTTGAATTGCGATGATGAATGATGATGTTGCTGCTTCTTTCTTCACTGATCGTCTCTTCCTTGTTCCGCAATCGTATCGAGAGGGCAACGAAGATTCCAGTTCACAGCAGTGAGCTATTTTCACATGTCAATAGATCACTGTGAGAGAGCTCGTCCACCCACTGCTTACCAGGAGAGACATTGCCGTATATTCATCCCGTCACCAGCGCGTTATACACCTTTGCATGACTCAGCTCATGCTCCAATAAGATCTTATGCTATAAACGCGTTTGGTAGAGAGAGTCTTTCATAACCTAATAGCGAAAGTTCCCCCGCTTTATGAACCCCAAAGAATAGATCCCATAATCTTTGTTTGCAGGCGAGTGACGGCATTGATCGAATTTCTGATCGGCGAAACCAAGACTCTTACGATGTTGCTGAGCGAGGAAACTGTTGCCCCATATCGGTACCTCGTCGATCTCACCAGCCACGACGAAGAACTTTATCATGTATCAAACAATGCTTCGATTGTACAGACGCACATCCGCTTTCTGGTCCTCCGGAAGCAGGACGGGTAGCTCTTTTAGGTCCTTCAGACACAGATCGAGAAGTTTGTTATAGTTTCCTTTCTTCTGAAGTTCTAGAGGGCCTCCTGGCAATGAGGATTGAGAAGATCTCTTCGCGTATTGTCTGATCTCCCAAAAGAGCTGGTCGGATTCCGGCCACTCTGCTCTTTCGCTCGCTATGATCAACTCTTTCTTGATAGATCGATAGAAGGGCTGTGCTTTTGGCTCGGGATAGAGCCATAGGGGGCGCTCGGGTTTGCTGTTCATCAAAATCTTGAGCTGAGCTTCCTGTCCCTTCCATGATCTGTATGCCTTCTCTTCCTCGTCCAGTCTATTGACGATCTCTGGCCAATCATAAGCCTTGAAAATGAAATTGCCTTTTACTTTGAAGAGATCTTCGCACGGATCAACGGTGTATTCTCGAAGCCTATCAAGTGGGTCCGCGCTTCGAAGTTGACCACCGAGCTCCTCGGAATATCTTGCAGACAGCGAATCTTGGAGGAACCCCATTTCTTTGGTACTTTTTGATGCGGAACTGAGTGTGTAGTTTGCGAGACGCAAGAATAGTCGTCATTTATGATTGACTGTATGTTGCTAAGAGAAAACGGAATGAATCATGTGGGCTTTTTTAGCCAAGGCGTGACTAATCGTGCCACACATACTTTACTCAGATATAATGATCGCTGTTGGTAGATTTAGTAGTTCAGCCATGGCTTGAAATTAACAGATCACTTAGCGGGAGTTTGCGAATCCGTCAATTTGAGATATTGAGATCTACGAGCAGGCGCAGGGAATCCCTGGACCTTCATCTAATCTATCCGGTTTGTAGGTGGGATTATATCTACAGGCGCGATAAAGTGCACGCGTATGCTCCGGCACATCCTCCATATAATGCATCCGGACCCGGGAGCGTTGGTCGGGCAAAATGCCTAATCAAGGATAAGCCTCAATGTAAGCATATGATGTAGGCATACGGAATATCCTACCATTTCTTCAAATTCGATAACAGGCATAGAAAATCCACAATAGTGCACGCAGCGCTCTGCAGCCTTTTTTAGCCTCTTGCAGCAGGATACCATGAAAATCCCTCTTGCTGCCAAAATACGAGCGAATAACAGTAGACAGTACGCTGGGCTCACGACTGGTGGAGTGCAACTTTAAGGTTGCATACTGGGTCGGCTCATTACCGATCAATCATCTGCAGAGTGAAATGATCTACATCGTGCAGTCTTATCCGTCATCATCGCTAAGACGGCACCCCCGCTCGACTGTGCTAGCGCAGATGTACGAGGACGCTTTTGGGCGCGGAAGAGAAGGAGATCGACGTTGAGACGCATGAACAGACAAGGAACCCGCTTGTCTCAGTTTTGATTATGAGGCATTTTTGGGGCTGGGTCCGGCAAGTTGCTCAGAGACCCTCCTGCAAAGGTGAAGCTGAGCGGTGAGCCCATAGATGGGTGGCTTTTCGATTAATGCGAATGAAAATTCACTTGTCGTCTGAAGAAGCTGCGGGGTAAATCTTACGGTGGGCTACTTGCCGTGCTGACCGCGCTCGAAGGATTCTGCCTCTATCCTCTCCGATTTGATTGGTTCCAGGACGCGCGATCTCGCAGTCGGCTCTCCGAGGACACTGCTAGATTTGAGACTTTAGCGAGATGATGATCGCCTCAATCTTTGAGAGGTCTCCACAGCTTGGAGTGAGTTGATGTGTGCCACGAGACTTTTGGAGAGTTGAACTGATCGGGCGTAGGATTTCCAGAACAACATCCGAAAATAGAGTCAAAAGCCGAAGAGTAGAAGAGTAGAAGAGTATTCGGGGTTTTCGAACGACGCCAAGCCAATAAGGAGTCTGTCGTTCGAGAGATGGCGAAGAAAAAGGCAAGAAGCGTAGCATCAGCTTTAGGCGAACTTGAACCGGCTTATTCATTGCAAGAGCCTCTCATTTTCTCACGCAAGTCTAGCTCAGGGCTCTCACTGGGCATTGTTTTGAAAATAGAAACAGACCTTCGAACTTATTGAATGTTGTCAATGCATTGAACCTCGCGGTAGATTTGAAACAAGAAAATGAGAGAAATAATGTCTTCTTTCCAAGCCCCTGATAATCGTGTAAATCATTTCTATGAATCAAGGAGTACGTCTTACTCATCTCAAGCAGCTTGCCCACCATAACTCATTTGCCGGCCCTTGAACGAACTTTCCGGAATAAAATTCAGCTTGTCCTCCGCAGCATCTAATTTGCGATGTGCCAGCCAAAATCCAGCTCCACCGATTGCGGCCAAAATTGAAATGATCATATAATTCCAAACGAGGAGAGGGTCAGCAGAGAGGGAGACGAAGGCCTCTCCTATAGCATACGAAACGGCACTCATGAATAAGAATACTGCCGTGACGACCGAGCGCATGTTCTTTGGTGCTTTGGTGAAAGCATACTCGAGACCAGTAATGGAGGCGAATATCTCGGAGAAGGCGATGAGGAGGTAGGGAATAGTTTGAACCCAGACGTTGATGGGAGCAGGGCCGGAGCAGGTCGTTTCACTCGGATATTTACCACAAGGGCCAAGTTTGTAGATGTAGTACTGGGTGACGCATGCCGCAATCATAGAAAGAGCGGCCGTGACAAATCCCCAAGCAATCTTCTTCAGTGGCGTGAAGCGGATTCCTATGCGCTCGAGGCCTGGATAGATCAAAGTGTCGCAAATGGGAATGAAGATGATGAGAGCGATAGGGTCTATATTGTTGATGAGATCGTTAGGGGCGCCATGGAGTTCCATGGTTGCGGCTTGGGAGACCAGGTTATTCGTCATTTGGTTATATGCGAGCCAGTACACCGGATACCAGAGGAAAACAGTACAGGCTTTGAGACCTCGGCGAACTTCATCCACCCAGACGTCGTCAAAGGTCATCCAAGCCGGTTTGTTTGATCCTAGTCTGCTTGGCTTCACAGATTCCCAAAAGTCATCTGAGCGCATATTTTTGAAGCTGTAACAATGGCATAGGTCAACCCAGCTCCCAGAAGAGACCTTGGAGGGAAATACGACACTTACGTTGTCACGGGATTCGCGGACCAGCGACCCTTCATGGCAAACCCCCAGAGCTGGAGAGCTTTGGCAAGCACGGAGCCAGTGGGTGGTCGCCTGGCATATTTGTTGCGCATTAGAAACATAATCGTAGGGCAGCACAGGAATAAGAGAGTCGGCAGAACGAAGGCCAACCAATACCCAACATATTTTTCCGCATAGACCATGCCGATCTGGCCGATCAAAGCGCCAACGTTGATCATCAGATAGAAGTACATGTAAATGCGCGAAATGGTCATTGTTGGATCGACAATGGTCCGTTCGCCGCTCTTCTGAATTTTGATGTACTGTCGTGGGTGCTTCGACTCGTACTGCTCGGCGATGAGAGGAGAGATGTTGGGTTTGAATCCTCCGACACCGATACCGAAGATGATCAGACCGATGGCGAAGGCAGCGATTGAGCCATCAGGGTGAGCGATGACTGAAGGGATGGTAGAGATGACGAGGATTATGTGACCCACGATAGCAATGAATATAGAGATCTGAATAGTCTTGTATCGGCCCCAGTACTGGTCGGCCATGTACGCCCCCACTAGCGGCATGAAATAGGCCCACATGGAGTTGAAGGTGGTCAAGCCCGTCGACGCTCGCTGGCCCAAGCCTAGAGCGCCTGATTGTCCATTGGTGCCGGATGAGCCAGTGGTCGATCCATCAGGGAGAGGGTACTGGATGAAGTTGACAACTGCGAATTCCTGTCAATCTTAGAGCTCTCGCAGATGAAAGCATCCACGTCGGATTTTGCGCGTCACTCACAGACAGCCGTGGTTCCGTAATACGAGAATCGCTCGCAGAGTTCGATAAAGGCAATTGTGTAGGCGCTCCACGGAACGACACCGCAGACACGACGCAGGTTCTCGATTTCCTCGGCGGTGGGATACTCTTCGCCTTCAGGGCCCCTCAGGGAACCGTCAAATGTTGAAGCGGGCTCTTGGTCGGCAATAAAAAGGGACTTCTCGTTTTTCTCGTTGATAAACCCTGGGGCAGCAGGAACGTCAAGAACTTGAGGCGCATTAGACTTGGCCACCTCGGCCAGATCGAGTCCAATAGGCCCGCTTGTCATGTTTGTGGTGTGAATCTTGTCGCAGAAGATGAGATGAGTTCGTCGAGGATGAAAAATGAGGGCAGACGAACAGAAAGGAAGGAAGGAAGGAGTATTAATGGAGGAAGGGAATTGCGGATTGGTCGGTCATGGTGACATGGTACGATGCAAGAGGACGGATATGCTAATTTAGCCATCATTCGATTGGCCTCGAGGCGGCGGAATCCGAATTGTCCCAGCGGTAGGCGATTGTCAGAACGGGTTTCATCGCCGAACACGAGGGTGTTGCATGACTGGTGCATGTCTCCAGCGGGCTTGGCACAGGCGGAAGGAAATTTGGGAACAGGATAATGCGATTGGATTCCTCCTCCAACTGAAGGCGGAAGAAGCAATTAAGCACCTTCCGCATCGCGCCAATCGCCTCTTGCCAAGCCATGCATCGTGCACTCTTCACACCTGTGCGCTTACTTCGTGCTTGATAAATGTTGCCATCTCTCTCCTGCTCCGAAGAAATTCAAAAAAAAAACTGCCAGCACGGAGATGTCTTCTCACTTTGAGGCTCACGCCACAGAAGAAGATGCAGGGTAGGAAGATCGGCTGTCGGTCGTCTGATCTTATCGATCCCTTGGATCATGAATACCTCGGCTTCCTCCTTTTGAATTCTGAATTATTTCATGCCACACATCACATCTCCGAAGCATCATTATTTAAAGCGACACGGAGATGATGAAGAGAATTTCTTGTACTGGTGTAGGGAGTAAAACAGAGTACAGTGAAGAGTGGGGAGCCGAGGAAGCATCCCGATCGCCTCGGTGTGCCTCGGCTAGACCAGATTGCCAAGACTCAGACAGCCGTAAGCCTGGCCCAGTCTCTTAGCTACGGCTAGTCCGGCCGAGTCGCCCCCTGCCAAGACACTCTACTCTAAGGTCGGCAGGGGGGTTTTCGCAATGATACTAGTAGCCTATCAGAAGCATCTTTTGTAATCCACTCTATTCACTGGCTTGACAGGCTGACGATGCAATTGTGATCAATGCTCCGTGCCAATTTTTTGAAGCGACGATATGTAAAAGATAAATTATGGATTAACATTCAAAATCCTGGAACGTTCGTATTTAAGAAGTCTCGGGAACTTTTAACGCTAATAAAAGTCTCATAGTATAAGTTTTTTTTCTGACGATCTCTTGGAGAAGCGCATTTGGTGAAAGCATTTTTACGTATATGTTAGGTTCTACCGCTGAGCTTAAAAGCCAGGGCCCGGGGGTGTCTGCCCTTGAAGTCCAGACTCCCCTATGGGCCTATATTCTAACAATTGCCTCCCCCCTTTGGGGCTCGTCCTCAAGCTCCGAAAGACAAAATTCAGTACTCCTCGGGGGCTACGCCCCGGAATTCGATGGTTTCTAAGGACAACTTGCCCTGTTGCCCTGTACGTTGGGACTTTTCACAGTGGGGATGGGATCTGCAATTCCAGGCTTTGAAGCGCCGCCCTCAGGCGCATTGAAGTGCACTCGAATCATGTTTCCAAGGCCAATCTTTAGCCCGCTCTATTGCCAATCTTTAGGCTTGCAGGGCATCTTGCCCAGGGGACTCTGCCCCGAAATTGATGTCACAGAAGTCTCTGCCCCGAAAATGTATCGCCTGCAGGGCGTCTTGCCCAGGGACTCCGTCCCGAAATGTCAATCGCTCCAGAGGTCCGTAGATACTTGCGCGTTGTACACGATATTATCATATCAGCAGGGCGTCCTGCCTGACATTTTATGCGCTTCGGGGTTAACCCAGGATATTTCCCTCTGGGAAAAACTCATTTTCGCGGGGTCGATTCGAACCCCAGATCAAAGCGGGCCTGCTCCCCATGATTCTGCACCAGTTCGTTACGCGAAGGGACAGAGAGGCGCCCCCCCCGCAGCAGCAACCGTACAAGGCAGGCATTCATCGTTTTCCGTCCAGGGTACCGAGAAATGACACCAAAAGCCACGTTTATCTAGCTGACGTCACTCCGGGAGTCCATCAGTCTATGGTCTGTATGAGGAGGAAGACGAGGCTAATCAGGAGTCTTACGGCTATTAGTAGTGAAGGATACTGATTGGTCAATACCATAGCCATAAGGGCATGGCATTTTTGTTGTTTTTGTGGGCAATTGTTACGGATCGCCAAGGCTTTCACTAGCTTGTCTTGGCATCGCACATCTGCGCTGCAAGACACAGAGAATCATCAATATATCTTATACACACATCATGAATACATGATCCACAGGCATCTTATTCCTTGATGAATCACCCTAAATTGAGAATTCAAAAGCCTAAAAAATGATGGCGATCACTGACCAGAAACTTCCCTCGCACTGCACGTTGAAGCAAATATCGCTCACTAAGAAACTGCACTTGTTGACCCTATTTATGCTCTAAGAAAGCATGGTCTTCATAAAATCCATGTAGCTGTTCAGAGCTCTGCTATGCAACGTCTCGTCTCACATCACAGTGTGTAGAATAGGCCTATTTGGACCCAATCGAGCACTTCGAGAACCTAGCACCTTCGCGCGGTCGAATGAACTGATTTCTATTTCAACAACCCAGCATCGAGTATCGGTTTCTCCAGATTCACGACGGTACTGACGGTGATGTCCCGGACTGAGCCCCAGCCACAGATATTCATTTTCTGCCAGTTCTGCGGCAAAGTCTCCTCCATTTCCCAGCGCCGCACTTTCTGGCCATGCGATAGTGCGGCTAGGCTCTGGTTTCTGGCCCGACTTGTACAACCACAATTGGCAGAACATCATATCCTGAGCCGCAATCATGAGATCTGGCTGCATGAAATCCGACTTCAAGTGAATTTCCAAGATCGAGTCGTGTGATCCGTAGAGCCTAAGGGTCTCAGGCTCTTTTGGCCTCGACTCTAGGGTCAGAGTAGCGTCGTCCGAGCTTGCTATTCTCTGCCATGTAGCTTTTCCATCGCTTTCATCAAGTCGAAATATGGCGAATGTTGCCGCAATTGTGGGACATAATTTGATGATAGTGGGTAAATAGAGAGCCTCATGCTTAAAGTTGTTTACATTGAAATAGTTGGTGTTCGAAACATAATATATTTCTGGCTTGTCAACTTTGTAGCAGCCGAGTGCTTCAATACCTTTCTGTGATATAGAGCCGAGAGCAAAGCTCGTACCTGTCCTTTTGTAGTTTGACCCCACAATAGAGCGCCGTAGCAATATCACGATAGGATTTTTAGTCATCGAGAACTCACACGCGAGTTCTATCAGGTGCACTTCAGGATCCATGCCTGGGTCGCATTCTTTTGTTGGGATTCTATAAGCTAGATGGTGCTCGATGTCAATCCTCAGACCACGATTGGTCATCGCTGTGGGGGACCGTCGTGAAATTGTTTTAGGCCCAACGCCACCGGAGCCGGAAAAGTCAGCAGGAGAGAGGGCAAGCATTCCGGAATATACCAGTGACTTGTTTCTCCAAGCGAATATAGATTCGTCGTCCGAAGCCTTCAAGATCTCATGCTGCAAACGTTCAAATGCCTTCTCACCCTCCCCATACAATAGTGGCATGTTCACTTCAAATAGCCCAAGAAGAGAATAAGCTATATCTTCGACTCTAGTAGTCTTTCGAGACGATGCCCATGACATTCTCGTTGCAATACTTGCCCAATGTGGCCTTTCCATATGGGTGGCATCAATGCCAGTAATTGAGACCAAATCTGGCACTAGACTTCTTCTTGAGCCAAAATTGACCCAATTTTTGTCGAAGAATTTGACAAATTTCGGAGCTAAAAGCTCCTGCAGGGTCCAGCCCCTTGTGAACCAGCGACAGTCTTGAAATCTTTTCTCCATGTGTGCCTTTTCATCATCGTTTTGCGCGAGTACAGAGACGTCGGACAGATAGACATAGCAAAGGCTCGCCCTGCGGTACCACTCATACATTGAGTTGATAGCCTCTGAGAGCTCTGCACTGCTGGACTTGTCGATGCAACAAGTGTCTATCCAGGCAAACTCTAGGTTCTCACTCCTAGCTCGCTCACAGAACTTAGAGATCTTCGCGAACCCTGGCAAATGAAGTGCTTCTGGATCCGCCATGTTCTGAAAGAGAAACTCTCCCTCTTCCCATGTGTGGGAGAGTATCGCATAATTGGGAATATCGCTACCGATAAATTCCTGCAGCTTGAGTGTAGACGTGTTCATGAGACGCATGGTGTAGCCTCAATGAATTCACGAGGACAAAGTTCGGAGATATGTTTGGGCTTTTTCCAGATCGAGTATTCGAGAAACTGTCAGCACTTCTCAGAAGCACTATATCAATGTTGGTCAGAGAGATTACGCCGCTCGCTAGTATTGCGTTATAGCCTGATCGGAGGGATAGAGCTCCCGCAACGAGGGCATCTGGTCGAGCATTGCCAAGAATTCCGGATCTCCATACGCTGCGCAACGGTAGTGGTAGTGGTAGCGGTATTCATAGACGGGTCCAACCCTACAAGGGTTATGCCGCACGCTATCTAAGTGGGGTTTCCAAAGGGAGCCCCTAGGCGTAAACCCCCTGTCTAGTAGGCGTATACCCCCATGTTTATTAAACGTATACCCCCCCAGATCGGGTTAACTGATATCAAAACGTTAACTTAATCAGATAAAAACCCCGCAGATAACCGAAATAGGGTCGAATACCTTTAAGATTTTTCGCGTTTTATAGAAAATACAATATCACATTTATTTTTTTATTTTTTTATTAATTCAACAACAATAATTATAAAATCGTCTTTCGACGATTAAATGAACGTCGACGTCGACGTTTTCATTTTACGCATATAATAAAACGTCGATTCTCAAAATTATGTCGTTATTAAAGATTTTATTAAGCAATTTAAAGATGATATTATCAAAAAAATATAAATACGTTGCGATCGCGATGAAAAATCAAAAAAAAAAAAGTATAAATAAACGTATTATCTCAAATCGATTAATAAATTGTTTATTTAAAATTATTATTTAACGCATTAAAATAAACGAGATATAAACGAATTAAATTTTTCGAATAATAAGATTTATATATAATTATAAACGCACGTTATTTAAATTTCATTTTTTATTATAAAAAATTATTATGATTTAAAAGATTCAAAATATTATTATTAATTAAACGCGCATTAAATCTCGATTTTTTTAATTTTTTTTTATTTTTACGCTTTGATATTGATGAAAAAGATTTTATTTTTAAATCACACGATGTTTATAATATTAAAATCAAAATTAAAAGCGATGCGCTTAAAATATTAATTTTTATATAAATTTTTATATAATAATTGTATATATAAAAAAAAAAATTTATATCTATAATTAAATATTTAAATTAATAATAAATAAAGCGTTTTTTCTTTATTAAAAATCGTTATATCGCATTTTATAATTAAATTTAAAAATTTAATTATAAACTTTATATATTAAATTAATAAATATAAAATTTCGTTATTTATAATTATTAAAGTTATGATTTTTGATATATTGCCTTATATAAACTTTATTTTTATTAAATCGAAATATATTTTAAATTATACGTGAATAATACGATAATTAATAACTTTATATAACGAGTTTAAGATTTTACATTTAAATATATTATTAACAAATTATTAAATGATTTTAATTAATGTTTATATTATTATTATTTTAAATGTTAAGCATATACTTTATATATAATACGTTAAAAATAACGTTATTATTAATTATAATAAGTTTTTTGATAATCAAAAGAAATTTAATATATTTAAAAAAGATTTTAAACGCATTTTATACGCAAAAATAGAAAAAGAATTCGAGCACGAATAAAATATTTTATATAAAAATTATGTGAAAAAATATTTATAAGTCGTTAATTATATCGTCGACAATTTAATATCTTAAAAGAAAAAGTTCGTGATTTTTTAAATTAATTAATATTTATATTTCGACAATCGTGTAATTTTAAAAAATGAAAAAAATAACGAGAAGTTTAAAAAGAAGCTAAATAACTATTTTATTAATAATTTAAAAATTATCGTCGATGTTATTAACATTATGCTTGAAAATAAACGTTATAATTATAATATATTTTTTAATAAAGTTAAAATGCGTTTATCTTTATATATTAAAAAGTTTATTTTTCGAAATTTCTTTATTAAAGTATCGTTATTTATTTTAAAAAAAATGTTATTTAAATATTTAAAAGTTATTAATTATAATATAATATCGTATATTAAATATTTTATTATAATAATAAAGTTATCGTGTGCGTATATAATAAAATAACGCATATTAAAAAAAATTAAAGTATTAAAAATTAAAGATATTCATTTTCATTAATGATTTGAAAAGTTTATACGCGATTATTATAAAGTAATCGTGATCGAAAATAACGATAAAAAGAATATTAACGCTATAAATAAGTTTTTATATATTAACGAATTAATAATAATTAAGTTTTTAAATCGATTTTCAAAAGCGAAAAATAAGAAACGCATTTATATATAAATCTTCGAAAACTTTATTTAACGCGAATTATTTGAATTTGAATATGTATAAAAATATTAATAACGAAAGCTAATTATTAAAATTAATCAAATAATTAATTAAAAGAGTATAATTATTATTAATAAGTTTTTTAAAATTACGAATAATATTATTATAAAAGAAAAAAATGTTATATAAAATATTATAAAAAAAGAAAATGTTATATAAAATATTATACGAAAAATAATTATATAAGAGATAATTATATAAAAGATAATTATATAAAGGATAATTATATAAAAAATAATTATATAAGTTATATAATCATTATTATAACGATAAAATAAAGATAAAAAATTTACGATTATATAAAAACGATAACGAGATATTACGATATTAATATATATAAAAAATAACGAAATTATATTTAACTCTTTTTAATTATAAGAGATTATAATAAATAATGCACATTTAAATACGATACACGTATTTTTAATAATAATTAAAAAAGTTTATTTATTAATTAAATTAGATTATAAAAAAATAATTTAAATATTTCGTTATATAACGATTTAAAATCGTTTAATATCTTTAATTTATAAAAAAAATTTAAGAAAACTTATTTTATTATCGCATTATTATTATTAAAAAATCTCGCGAGTATTTTCGCTTGAGATTTAAATGTTCGATCTTATTTTAATTATTTGCGAGATTTTTATTTAATTAAATTAACGTCTTAATATCAACTATCTCGATTTGAAAGAATATACGTTTAATAAATATAAGAGTATACGTTTATTAAATAAAGAATTTACGCTTAAAGACTTCTTTTTCAAATTTCATAATCTCAATTTCGCCGTTTTTCGACTTTCATTATCGTTATATATTTCGCTTACAAAAAATGCCGCAGAGTTTTCAAGCTATCTTTAAAGTACAAATCGCTTTTATTAATTATATACGTCGAAAGCTTAATAATGTCTCTTTTAAGTCTTTATTATAAAGTATTTCGACGAGGAAATAAAATAAGATTTCGAAATATATTTTATTACTTTATTAAAACTTTCAATTAAATTAATCTCAAAAATTATCTTTAAACGATTTTATTAAATTAATTATTGCGCGTTGAAATTAAAATTAAATAGAGCGTAAAATACGATATCGTAACTTAATTTATGATTTATATGATATCGTAACTTAAATTAAAATCGAGATATAAATGCTTAAAAAAATGATTCAAAAAATACGCGAAGTTATGTTTAAAAAATCGTTATAAAAATAATAATGTCGAATTAATCGAATTAATAAACTTAATGAGAAAACGGAGTACACTTTATTATTTTAAAAAAAAAATCTATTTCAATTTCGTTTTATTTTATTCTTTTCTCGCCTCGTTGCGTAGCGTATTTTAATAACAAATATAAATTAAAGTTTAACGCGTATAATTACGTAATATACTTACGCATAATTATATATAATTTATTATTTTAATTTATTAATATATATAAAAGAATAATGTAAATTTAAATTAAAATATTTTAAATTTATATATATAATTAATTATAAATTTAACGTTATTTTTTATTTCAAATAAAGCTCGAATAACGACTTTTAAGTTTCTTAAACGCTTTTATTAAAATTTTATATATAAAAATCTTATATCTTTTATCTTTTACTTTTTTAAAAATAAAATTTTATTATAATTTCGTAAATTATATAACTTAATATGCGCTTTTTAATAATATAAAAATATTAAAGTTTAAATATATATATATAAACAAATTAAGATTTATGAATTAAATTTATAATATTTAAGATAAATAAAGACGAATCGAATTTAAATAACGTCGATTAATCGAATTTTACTTACTTTTTATATATATATAATTTACCTTTATTGTTATATAATAAGTATTTATTTAATAATTTTATTTTTAATATATTTAATTAAGTAACTCGATTGTTTTTTTAATAAATCGTTTAAAATTATAATAAATAAGTTGATTTTGTTAATAACTCGATTTAAAATTATATATAATTAATTATAAGCGAAAATCTTCGATTGTAAACATAAATCGATTTATTATAAAAATTAATTTTGCGATTTATAAATCGTTATATTAAAAATTAAGCGAATTAAATATTAAATGCGTCGAAAAAAGTATATAAATTATTCAAATCGAGCGAAGTACGAAAAATATACGTAATATATAATAACGTTTATTATTATATTTATTTTGAAAATGCGATAATTTATTAAAAACTTAATGTGTGTGCAATAACTTGTATTGATAATATATAAAAAATACTATTTATGAAAAGTAATTACAAAAAGCGACATCGTGAAGAAGATGCGCACTCGTCAAAACGCTAAATTAGATATAAACTAGCGCAAATATGAAAACATATTGAACGTATCGAGTATATTAAATATTAATATAAATATAACATAAACATATAAAGAAAGAAATCATAACACAATCGAATATTTTAAATTTAATATATTTAATTTATAAACGTGTTTTATTATATAAATTTTATAATTATTATAAATTTCTTAATAACATTATTATATAACTTTATTTTGATTTCAAATAATGAAATAATAAAAAAATTGATTTAAAAACGTTTATTAATTCGATAAATAAAAGAAAGTTATTTTTTCGTTAACGATTTGATCACGATTAATATATATCGTTTTAATTTTAAAAAATTTATTAAAAATTTGATTATTAAATTGAATAACGTTTTTATTAAAAGTGTAAAAAATCGTTTTAAAGATATAAAAGTTAAATGCTCGATATAAATTTAAGTAACGATAAATAACATTAATAAGATTTGTGATAATGTTATTTAATAGTTAATCGATAAATTAATCGATAATCTCTCGTTTTTTTATGCTTATTAAAATATTATTATTTACATTTAAAAAATTATTTGCGAATGTTTTTATATTAATACGATTTTATTTAATTAAATTCGAATTACGAAATTTTATATTTTTCGTGAACTTGAATATTTAAATGTGATTTTATAAATATGAGATTTTTAAGATAAATGTAACGATACGTCTTAATTTAACGCTTTTGATAATCGATAAAATTTAATAAAAATCGTCGCAAAAGTATATAATTATATCATTAAACGATTTAAAATCTTTGCGAATATCTTAAAATATATAATTAATAAACTCGATATTATAACGATTTTATATCGAAATTTTATTTTAAAAAATTAACTTAATTATATATATTAATTTAATTAAATCGAATATATTTATAATATCGTAAAAAAAGTAAAAAATAACATTTAAAGAAATCTTAAAGCGAAAATAAACGATATAATCTTTTTAAAGAAAAATAAAAGCGATATTTAAAAAAGTTATAACATTATTATCTTAAAAATCTTTTCTATTTTTAATAAAACGATGTTTTAAAACATAATTTTATTAATATTCTCGTAATCGTTTAAAAATAAAAATTGATTATTAAAAAGAAATAGCGTTTTAAATAGCGTTTATAATCATTATTTAATTATTGTTAAAATTCGTTTATATTTTTTTTCAAATATTTATTTAATAAAAACGTTTTTCGCGTAAAAAACGATTACGTTCGTCGTTATAATATTATATATAATATTTTTCAAATCGTTTTCATTTAAAATAACGAAAAAATGATATAGTTTTTATTAAATAAAGATATTAATGTTAATATATAAAACGATCGCTATAATAATGCTCTTCAAATCGCTTTTATTTAAAATAACAAAAAAATAATATAATTTCTTCTTAAAAAAATTATTAACGTTAATTTATAAGACGAAAAATATGAAAATGTTTTTTAAATTATCGTTTATAAAAATGACGAGAGAATAATATAGCTTTTATTTAAAAAAAAGTGTTAATGTTAATATATAAAGCGAACATTATAACATTGTTTTTTAAATTACTTTTTATAAAGATTATAAAAAGATAATATAGTTTTTATTTAATAAAAGCGCGCACGTTAATACTTATAACGAACTTTATAATAATGCTCTTTAAGATGCTTATAAAAAAGAATACGAGAAAGTAATATAATTATTACTTTAATATAGGGACGATGTTAATGCTCAGACTTTAAATTTTGATAATCTCTTTTAATTTGCTTTTTATTAAGATTATAATAAAGTCGTGAAATTTTTATTCGAAAAGATTATTAACGTTAACGCATAAGGCGAAAAATATGAAAATGTTTTTTATATTATCGTTTATAAAGATAAAGTAAAAGTAATATAACTTTTATTAAATGAAAATGTCGATGTTAATATATAAAACGATTATTATAATAATGCTTTTTAAATCGTTTTTATTTAAAACAATAAAAGGATAATATAATTTTTATTAAATAAAAATATCGATATTAATATATAAGACGATCGTTATAATAATGTTTTTTAAGTCGCTTTTATTCAAAATAATGAGAGAATAATATAATTTTTATTAAATAAAGATGTCGACGTTAATTTATAAAGCGAAGAATATGAAAATGCTTTTTAAATTGTTATTTATAAAGATAACGAAAGAGTGATATAATTTTTTTCAAAATAACGAAAAAATGATACAATTTTTTCTTAAAGAGATTATCGACGTTAATTAATAAAGCGAAAAATATGAAAATGTTTTTTAAATTATCGTTTATAAAAACAACGAGAAAATGATATAACTTTTATTAAATAAAGATGTCGATGTTAATGTAAAAAGGAGTCGCTATGATAATGCTCTTTAAATCGCTTTTATTTAAAATAATGAAAACATAATATAACTTTTTCTTGAAAAGATTATCAACATTAATTTATAAAACGAAAAATATGGAAATGTTTTTCAGGTTGCCGCTTATAGAGGTGATGAGAAAATGATACAATTCTGATTAGACAAAGCTATCAATGTTAATGCATAAGACGGTCATTATGACAATGCAATTCAGGTTACCTCTTACGATGAGAGCTTATCGATCGTACAAATGCTGCTACAAAAAAATGTTGATATTAATGTACGAGGTGGATGCTACTCCACAGCTTTGTTTGCAGCCTTGTCACAAAGGAATCTTCCAATGATCAAGCTCCTCTTTGTTCATTATGGATATGAAGCGCCGAACATAGCTCCTGAACAAGGTTACGATGGCATTGTGGAGTATCTCCTCAAGATTGTGAGAAACTCAGTTGATCCACATCTTGCTCTGGAGACCATAGGTGGTGGAGACTACGCTCAGAGACTGAGTAGTCATTTGTCCAGATTTTACTTGGGTGGAAGATGGACATACCTGAAGACTGCGAAGACATGAAGCCGTTGGACGGGCATACCTCTTAGGGTACCTCTGCTCCGGACAGCCAAAAGATGATGTCTTCCACAGAGAAATTGTGACCAGATGTCCAGTGTCGTACGGTAAGAGGTCTGGAAGGAGGTTGCCTCGTATTGACCACCCTTGGCGAGCTATCATCGGTATCTCGGAACGCTGCTGAAGCACAACAGCAGGAGCGCCGGTTCTGGATTTGCAAGGCACCTTCGATAGGAAATGAGTTGGTCACGTTGACCACGAAATATTTCTCTGGAAGTTCACTTATCATTATAGCACCCACCAGAACAGCAAGCGAGAGCAAACCTCCGAAAGCCTCAACCTCTGCTGCGGCAGGCGTAGGCAAGGCGTCGTCTACACGCAACCCACTCTAGACATCGCCGAGTACATCGAATGCAGTCCCTACGTGGTATACCCGCAGCCATCCTGGCATTCCCTTACTCAAACTTTACAAACCAGTTTCTCCATTGTTCCTGCGTTTGTCGCTCCTGTGCCTGCTGCTCTCTCAATCATTGTCGTCTCTTTTCAAGATCTGTGGCATGGTCTAGCTGCCAGATCTCTCGCTGACGGAGGAAGTCTTGCCAACCGGTGCGGGTTTCCGTCATCTGTCTTCGCGCTTCTTCCAAGTCGCGTGTATATGTCTGACGTTCCACTGCCCAATCTTGAAGTAGCTCCTGTAAACCTTGTTGCGCATTCTGCAGTGCCTCCAAGTCCGATCCAAATGCTCCTCGCCTGGAGCGGTAATTGTATTGCCCCGTCCACGGGTATTCACAACACGTTATGCGTCTACAGCATGTATCATGGTCCCGCCCTTTAATTTTGTACAATACGCTGTAGTTGAACAGCTAGTGATGATGAATCTACACGACAATGCTCTTCTTGCAACCCTTCTTCCCCAAGCACTTGTTTTCTCACGAAGACTATGGCAAGCATTCCTGAATAGTGCGCGCGTGGCCACTGCACCAGGGCTTCTCTATGAGAGGGTCCTACAGCACTGGGGAGGATCCTCGGACCAGGCGGAGGACGAGACACTTGTTCAATTGCGTCGTCGCCTCCTCCTTTCCATGGAGATGAATGCCAGAGCGGTGGAACTAAGATGAGACTGTTGATAGCCGGATTCCTGTAGTCTATATCCAACAAATGACAAACTCCTAATCCTACCCTAGCCTAAGTGCGGTGCTCGGCCGTCTTGATCTCTCGCGTCAATATTAGCCCTGCGTCTCTCCATCAGCACCTCTTCCACCTCTCGATGCCCTTGCCGAGCAGCCCACCAGAGTGGTGTCCTACCGTCATTGTCTCTTGTCTCGACTTCAGCTTTGCCCATCTCGAGCAGCAGCATTACCACTTCTTTATGCTGCTGTTGGGCAGCTCCCCAGAGCGGTGTCCTGCCGTCCTTATCCTGACGCCTGCTCTCTCGCTCGATAAGCATATTCGATAGCCAGTTGCGACTTCCTACATTTTGCGTCAGCCACGACGTAAAGTCGGGAATCTCTTGCGCCTTACTTATTTTACCAAAGGCTCGATGAGGGTAGGATTGTAGTGGGATAGTATTTGAAAATATAGATAGAGACAAGCTAGCACAGCAGAGCTGTACGTAAGACAAGAAGACACAGCACTCTTGTCCCAGAGCGAGCTTATTAGTCTCACACCTCCTCAGTCAACTTCGATGTGATCTTGGAACGGCCAATTCTCCTCAATTTCTTTCCGTTCTTCCTCCGTATCTGCGGCATTCAACATCTGCTCTCGTACATCATCCGCCCTGGCTTTGGCTACCTTGTAAAGAGCAATTGGGACACGGCCGTCAATGTCGATAGTAAAGCAAGTGCGAAGGACTTGCATTTGTCTATCAGCCTCCTGTTGCTTGTCGTTTACTGCGAGGCATTGCGTAATCTCCTCCTCGGTATATTGAGCCGGGTTTCGAGACTGTTTTGCTTGTAGCGAATTGATGGCAGACCAGTGCTTTAAAACGTTGATGATTTTTGCTTTCAAAAAGATATTGTCTCCTTCCCAAGGTCTTGCGGCCGTGTCAAACAGCCTATTAATCATGGCAAGGTTGGGATTTCCGATAGCATTGAAGTGCTCTTTGTTCATTCTGTTCGTAAATCCAACGTAGAAGTAGTGTACCTGGCGTCTACGGTATGTCTCTTGCTCAACTTCTTGTTCACTTGGCGTCAACTCATCGAACGTGTCTGACAGTTTGGGACGCCGCAATCTCTCAGAGTCATCGTCGCCCCAGTTTTGGAAATGTTTCGGTATCCCGGCTTCTAGAAAGAGTGGCAGCACAGAGGTATGCTGCCAATCTATCAAGCCAGTGATCTCCCCTGAGCTTGATATGAAGATGTTGTTAGGAGACAGATCAGGGTGACGGATAGTGGGCTTGTTGAGGCCGTTTTGGGATGGCACTACTAACGGAGCCAGTTTCAGGTAACCGCGCAGACTCTGCTTTTGGATATGCGGGTCAACCTCTTGATAGCCATAGAATGCTCTGTAAAGCGGTTCACGAGGCAGCCGAGGTTGGCCGAAACACTCAAGCCAAGCTAATTCCTTTCCCCTACTGATTTCATGACGTCCTCTGCGTGTTTCCCTTGCTTCGTCAATGATCGGACGCGGACTCGAATATCAGGAATACTTACGAGGTCCTCGATTCACAGTCAGCTTATCTCGACAGCTGTACCACCACAAGTATGCGGCCGAAGGTCCAATGCAGAACTCCCTTTCGTCTGCGTTCGTACTCGCAGAGCCTAGAGCCACATTGTCAAGGCCTTCTTGGGACTCTAAGAATGATGAACAGTAGAGACTACCACAAGCGGGTAATTGAATCTGGAAAAGTTTCCTCTTTAGGCCGACGATTTTCTCAATCACCTTTATCCTCTCTTGAAGATTCATTGTGTACCAAGTGTGTTCCAGCTCTTGACCTTCCACCTTGGCCATGATCATGTATTCGGATCCCACTGGATTGCTAGCTGTTGTTTGGAAGTCGAATATATGGGGGACAGGGATGCCATTCTGTCTTAAAAAGTGCATGATAGCAACCTCACTGGCGATACCAAACGTCCGAGGAAGGGTACAAGTATAAGGCAAGCGAGCAATGATCGTAATGCCGTCGGCGAAGATTGCCTCGAAGACGCGATATGAGCCACCTTCGGCAAGCTTGGAAAAGTTCAGAATCGACTCCAAGGGTTTCTTTGCGGCTTTGGCGATGATCCGAAGCAACGCAGGCACATCGAAGACTAGGTGTCGCTCGGCACGTCTTTTTCGCTCATTATACCTTGACGAGGTACAATTTAGCAATGCGCTACTCCACCGCAACTCAAATGCACTCACAGCCATCTCCCGGAGATGTCATTGTAGAATGGATGATCCTCGTCTTCTTTGCCAGGTATTGCCGACATTTCCCATTGCACTATAGTGTCTGGTCGAGCCTGGGTGGATATCAAGATTGTCTGGCAGACTCAGCCATGCCTTGACTGCATCGACGACCTTATCAATGTCGTGATATGTATTTTCGCTTCCTAGCCAGCTGGCTGAGGGGTGTGCTCGCGAGATCTGCCGGGCAATCTTAGAAAAGCTCTGCTTAAGAGCATCCTCGACCTTGATGTTAAGCCAGAATATCGCGGAGTAATTCTCCTTGTGCCGCTTCGCATATGCTGTAATCAATTGTGTCTTACCGATCCCGCCAAGGCCATGTAGAACGACTGTTCGGCGAGAGCCGTCACCACCTAATCTCGCATGTATTTCCGTGAGCTCCGCCTCTCTCGCCACGAAAGACGAGACATCAACAACATCAGAGAGACTGAAGGGCACCGAGAAGTCCTCACGCTTTGTTCCTGTACAAACAAAGTGATTAGTACAAGCTGTGACGTTGAAATCGACAGGTGACCAGCAAGTAAGGGCCGACGAATAACGTAAAGGACCTACCCTTCGTACTCTTTTCGATCTCCTCCCTAAGCCGCCCAAATGCTTCCTCTCTGCCTTCGCCATAGATCAGCGACATATTGACAGCGAAGATTCCTAGCAGCGAGTATGCCAGATCTTCTTTGCGCGTCGTCTCACGAGTCTCTGCCCATGCCATTCGTTCCGAGATACTGAAGTCAGATAGAGAGCCTCCTCGAAGCGCTTTCACAGAAACTCTAGTTATACCGCTAATTTGTCGTTCAAGAGATGTCCTGTCACCCAGTAGCTCTCCCTCCTTCGAGAAAAATTCGACTGTTGTCGGCGCAATGAGCTCTTGTAGGGTCCAGCCTCGAGTAAACCATTTGCTCTTCCTATATGCCGACTCCCAGGCTTTGTTGGACTCGTCGGTCGAGTCAGAAAGATACCTCGAAACGTCAGACAAGTAGACGTAGCATTTCGTTGCATTGCGATACCAGCGAAACATCGAGTTGATGGCCTCCGCTAGCTCGACCGCGTTGAATTTGTCGATGCAGCAGGTGTCCACCCAACAGTATTGTAAGCTATCACGCCTGGCTTGTTCTCCGCAGAACTGTATCTTCCTATAGCCTGCCGTTTTCTTGCCTGTACCATCATTCAGATCCTTGAGGGTCATCTCCCCTTCTTCCCATCTATGCGAAAGTATGGCTTATGGGGGGATGTCATCTCCAAAAGAGTCGGTCAGGATAAACTCGTCGTCGCTGGTATATCTTAGCAGACGCATCATCGAAGCATAGTCGAGGATCGCAAGAGGAGGGTTTTTCTATATTCGCTGGATCGTCGAGTCATCCTATATGAAGACCTGGACAGAATAGCATGATGGCATCGAGTTTGACGCACTCAGCCGAGCGGCAGCTGAACTGCAGCTAAGTAGTAGATTGCTTTGCGCATCACGATAAGCGCAGAAGGCATGCCATCTCACGACAAGCTGTTGTGGGAACTCTACACCTGGGTAATTGCAGAGGTCAGAGCAATTGTGAGACTAGCTCAGTGTTTTGATACGAGAGGAACATGGTGGGTCTTAGTAACGTAGCCAAACTACAATTATTTAAGTGCCAGATCTCTCTGATTCTTGGGTACTATATACTCATTTAACAAACCTCAGGCACACACACTTCCCTTTGTCAGCAGCGCCGTGGTGTCAGCAAAACGTGGGCAGGTAGGGTGGTCACAACATGGTGGCAGTGGACAGGGAACTTGCGTGGAAACTCTTGAGTGATGCTATTCATTACAAGGTGTGAGCGCGTTGAGGTGCAATCGGTCTTTGACCCTCACGCCGCTCCCTGTAAATTGGTTCTAACAAGGCGTAGAACAGAATTATGCCCCCAGTGCACAGCGGGATGATTTGTTCTGCGTCCAGCCACTTGCTGGGCGCCAGCGCCAACGCTGTAGGCGCATTGCAGATGCCGACGTGAAGAATGGCGAATCCGAACCATACCCCGGCAGGAATAGCAGACACGAACCTCTGCCTCGTGCTTCCTCGAGCGACGAAGCGATATATCAACGCTGTGCTCAGAACAATACCGGAAATGGACACCAGTGGGGCGAACTTCGGTGGGACATGCCATTGGTTCCAGCTTGCTGATGCCACTTGAAGCTGGTTCGCTTTGAGCTGATCTGGCCATTTGTAGACTGTGTCTGCTTTATGGAAACATCTGGCTGAGCCCCACAGGACAACGTAGAGATAACAGGGCCAGGTAAGGTTGGTCCATAGACGACTCTGCGGCTTGAAAGTGGGTAGTATGCGTGCGTCCCTAGCACGAATGTGCTTCTCGTACGCCTTTATGCTGGCGATGAAGTAGATAATGGCGAGAGACTCGTAACTTTTGTCTGCTACATATCGTGCGGCGGCATAGCTGGGACCAAACTTGTGGTTCCAGGTATAGTAAATCTGCATGGCAAAGGCTCCGAAACCATAGCACAGCATGCTGATCCAGCGAGTCTTTTCGAAGCGGGAACGACGTCCTAGGAGAAAGTCTAGCTGTATGGATACAACAACAAGGAGCCACGTGAGGAAGGCTCCTTTGCCCCAGGCTGGAGTAACTTCAGAAACATCATATTCCTCAGGCAGCTGCTGACTCGGCTCCGGTGTATAGAATCGCGGCACTATCGCGCCCAAATAGGCAAATAGAATGGCGAGTATTGGCAGCACTACCGAATGGACTTGTGCTAATCTAGGGAATACCATTATCGGTAATTATCGAGAAATTTGCAGAAAGCGAGATTCTATGGGCAGGTATATGTTTGCAATTCAGATTCATTGCCACGAGCGGCCCTTTCTATTACAGCTTTACTGCTCCGCCCGCTTTACGTAGGTGGCTGTTTTAGTCTACTAATCCTTGCAAGATATCTTGCTTTTAGAGTTCAATCCACACTGATAAGCTACGCCAGACTCGTCATTGACTTATAGGGATTTTGAGGTTTCGATTGTTTATAGCTCGATAGAGGTGCATTAAAAGCCGACGAAGGTTCGGTTTTTATATATATCGAGCGTATTCGATTTAACCCCTGATTAAATTTAAATATATATTGAACGTATATTTATATTCTCGATAAGCTTTAAAGATTTTTAAGTGTATAAATTTTCGATTTAAAGAAATATACGAAGAATATACGCAATATATATAATAATTATTATAAATAACTAAATTTTTATTTTTATATATTCGTTTTTAATAAATAAAACATTAAATATAAAGTATATATATTGTATTTTTTTAATATTCGTTATTTACAATTATTGAAAGTAAGTGATAAATTATTTGATTAAGATGTTATATAAAATATAAAATTTATTAAGTTTACACTCGACGACAATCGAGTAAAGAAAGTGAAACGAATTTAATCATTTTAACACTTTTATTCGAATAAAATTATATAACAAAATCACGAATTTTAACACTTACGACGTTAAAAACTAAATAACAAAAATAAAAAATCACATTTTTTTTATAATCGTATACATTAACACTTTTTACCCTCTCTCTTTTTCTCTTTTCTCTTAAACGTCGAGCGTCGAATAAATAAAATAATCGTCGAATAAT
This sequence comes from Alectoria sarmentosa, assembly GCA_009733775.1. Lineage (NCBI taxonomy): Eukaryota > Fungi > Ascomycota > Lecanoromycetes > Lecanorales > Parmeliaceae > Alectoria > Alectoria sarmentosa. The sequence continues at coordinate 58,141 of WOGZ01000202.1, forward strand.
AACAATGAGACTATCGAGCGCATAATAAAAATATACGAAAAACACGAATTTAAACTCTCATAAAAATTAAAATCGAATAACGATAATGAAATAAATGTCGAATAATTAAAATGAGCATCGAATAACGATAATAAAATTATCGAGCGCATAATAAATATCGAATAATAACAATGAAATTCTCGGGCGTATAATGAAAATGTTTTAACAAAACACGAATTTCGATTTTTATAAAAATCAAAATCGAATAATGATAATAAAATAAGCGTTAAATAACGATAATAAATCGAACGTAAAATAGCGATAATGAAATGACCTTCGAATAACGATAATAAAATCATCGAGCGCGTAATAAATGTTTTTTGAAAAACACGAATTTCGATTCTCGCGAGAATTAAAATTAAATAACGATAATAAAATAAGCGTTAAATAAATAAAATAAACATCGAATAACGATAATGAGATATGCGTCAAGTAAATAAAATAAACATCGAATAATAATAATGAGATCGACGACGATAATCTTTTTTTCTCTTTTTTCTTTCTTCTTTTTTAATAAATAACGATAATAAAATTAGTCGCGAATAACAAAGATGAAAATGTCGAAATTTGAAAACGATTATATTTTTTTAAACATATTCGCCACGATGTTTTATACAAAAAATTTCACTTTTTGCAAAAAAACGATTTTTTGAAAATTTTATTTTTAGATCATTAAATGCATATTAAAAATCGATCGATATATAATTAATAAATATATAAAAACGATTATATCGAAAAAGAAAAATGTAAAAGATTTATAAATTATTATTTATCGATATAAAAACCTAAATATCGAGAAATAAATATCGAAAATATCGACTTTAAAATATAAATATCGAAAAATAAATATCGAAAATATCGATTTTAAGATATAAATATCGAAAAATAAATATCGAAAATATCGATTTTAAAATATAAATATCGAAAAATAAATATCGAAAATATTAATTTTAAAGCATAAATATCGAGAAAAGAATATCGAAAAATAATTATTAAAAGTTTTTTTTATAAATTTAAATATTATAATATGAGTATTAAAAAATAAAAATCGAAAATAATGATTTTAAAAATATAAATATCGAAAATTAAAAGCGTTATAAACGTTAAAAACGTCGAAAATATAAATATTAAAAACGTTAACTTTTAAGATGCGAGCGTCGAAAATTTAAACGATATAAAAATTATATGCGTTAACATTATTAATATCGAAAACGACGATATTATAAACGTATTAATAATATAATATAAAATAATAATAATAAAATAACGAGAAATTAATATAAAAATAAATATCGAAAATATAAATATATTATAAAGAAGTTAAGTTAACTCTCATAAAATGAGAATATATAACGATTAATGTGTTAATTTTTATTGTTTATATTCAAATAAATCGATGAGCGTGATTATCGAATTAAACGTTTAAAGTCTTTAATAATAATAAACGTTAAGTTTATTTATTTCATAATTATATAATTATCTTCGTGAATTTAATTATCACGATAAGGTTTTATTTTTAATTATAATTCGAATAATAATTATAAATTTTTATTTCGATCGCAAATTAAATAATATTGCAAATATTCGCTTTAAATTTTAAAAATCATAAATGTGAGAACATAAAAAAAAAATTTAAATATAAAAAATCTTTTAAATAACGCTTTAAAGCATTTATTATAATCTTAAAAAGATAATTATTTTTTGAACTTTTTAAACGTAATTTAATATGAAATATCGAGCGGGCTTTTAATTAAAATAATGTTAATTTGAATCGAACAAAAAGTGATTATAAATCTCTTCGCTTCGATTGAATTGATTTAAAAAAACCTTTTCGAAAAAATAATTTAAATTCGATAACGATCGAATTTTGAAAACGATAGTTATTTATAATCTTTAATATTTGAATTATCGATCATTTTACGTTATTTTAATTTTTTTTAATTTTATTAAATTACGTTTATAAGAAACGAATCTTAAATTTATAAATCAAATCGTTCAAATTTTTAAATCGTTTATTTAATAAACATTATCGATAATTATATTTTTTAAATGAAATTTTTTAAATAAAAGAATTTGAAAAAATAATAATCGAAAATGATCATATCAAAATTTAAAATTTATTTTAATGAATTTTTAAGATGCGATAAACGAGATAATTAATTTTATTAAAAATTTCTTTTTTTTATAATCGAACGATGCTTTAATCTTTCGAAATTATTTAAAATAAATTTTTAAAAAAATTCATCGTTAAATTATTTAACATTATCGTTATTATTTGAAAAAAATAAAAATTGAGAAATTAATTAACAGAATCACGACGTGAATAACTTAATTTTTTATAAATGATAAATCGAAATTTGTTTTTAAACTCATTCGAGATCGAGCGCTTAATAAAACACGTTAAATTTAATCTTAAATAAAAATTTTATAAAATCATTAACGATTTATTTTTTAATGAAAACGTATTTCAAAATAATGTCGTTATTCACGATTTTTTCGCGCATCAAATAATATTAAATATTAATATATTTAAAACGATTATAAAATTGAAAGTTTTTAATCAAAATCACGATATTTTGATTATTATAAAAAATAACGATAATGAAAGCGAAAATGAAATCTTTAAACTTTAATTAAGTTTATGTTATAAAAACGCGTTTTATTTAAATCGCATTATCGTTATTAAAAACGTCGATTATCGATTTAAAAATTATAGAATTAAAATTATTAAAAAACCTTTCGAGTTAAATTATCTCTTTAATAATTTGAATTTAATCGATATATTCGATTTCATAAATAAATAATATTATTATAAATTAATATTTAAATAATTAATTTATAATTATATTATCAAAATTAAATACGTAATTAAAGATAAATCGTTTAATATTTTGATTATTAATTTAATCGACGTCGATATATCCGCGCAATAAAACGAGTTTTTCTTTATAAATAAATTTAAAATATAACGTATCTCACAAATTCTAAAAATCTTTTTAATTGTTTTTTAATAAAAATTATTAAAATTAAAAGCGTAATAAAAGATCACGAAAATAACGTAAACGATATTTAAACGAATTTTTAACATCGCGTACATTAAAAAATCGATAACGAATTAATATAAAAAACGAAATTCTTTGATAATTTTAAAATCTTTAATAATTAATTTTAAGTGTAAGATTTTTATTAAAATATTGATAATTTTAACACGATCGCTTTATATATCATAATTTTTAAAAATCTTTTCAAAATAACTCTTTTAATTAAACGTTATAATACGATTTTAACGATCGCGCATTATTTTTATATTTAAATAATAAATATATAATTTCAAATTCATTATTTGAAATTAAATATTAAAAGCGCTTTTGAATTTGTTAATAACGAATCGATTAAATTTCGCGATAAAAATATCGTCGATATAAATAATTATAATAATTTTTTTTTCGTTATAAATAAAAACATTAAAAATTTTCGTTAAAAAACGATATTCGAACTTTCGAAAAAAAAAAATATAATGTTATATTAAATTCGAGACGATTATTTTAATTCGTAAAGCGTTTTTTTAAAATAATAAACTTTATCGATATCGTTTTCATATTTTTTAAATTAACGAATATATATAATTTTTTCGATATTATCGTATAAAAATGCGATTTTAACGTTTATTTAATTTAATTTTAAATTAAAGACGATTATTATAATAAAAATAATCTTATAATTTATAAATTTAATAACGAAAACGAAAGTTTTTTTAAAATCGATGTTTTCGCGTTATATATAATTTTAAATTATTTATCGCGTTTTATATCGAATTATTTTATTAATTAATTCACGTTTAAATTTATAAATTTATTTATTTTTTAAAATTTTGCGATTTATTAAAAATTTATAAAAATATTAAATTTTATTATCGATTAAAAAATAATATTTTTTCTTTATATTTAATTATTAATTTATTTTATATAAAACGTTTATTATTGTCTTTTTATAAATATAAAATTTAAATAATTCGAAACTATTTATTTTAATTAATAACGCGATGAGATTAAATATTAAAATTTTTGAAAATATAATAATAACGAAAACGATTTCGATAAAAAAGATTTATTGCGCATTCGCAAAAATTAAGTTTGTGATAACGATAAGAAATTCTTTAATACGCGATTTCGACATTTAAAAAAATCGTTAAATCGAAATCGTTTTTAAAATTGCGACGATGATATTAATAATAATCGTCGATAAAAAGAAATTTTTGAAGAACTTAAAAAAACGAATTTTATCATTAATGTTATTAATAATATCGTTTAAAATTGTTATTATAAACTCAATCTTTATCATCGTATCGATTTCGATGCGTAATGTTAAAAATTAATTAATGATAAATAGTTTTTCATTTGAGAATTACGTTTTAAGATAATGATTTATTTATTTAATATTAAAATATCGTTAAATTCGATCGTTTCGAATAAGCATTTAATAAAAATTATTTTTATAATTTATCAAATGATTTTTTTTATAATAATTATTAAACTTTTTTCAATTAATATCGAAGATTCGACGTTTTTCGCAAAAGTTTTTTTATTTAATGCGTTTTAAATAAAATAAATCAAATTTACGATTAAACTCGTTTTTATATAAAATTTTATTTATATTTATAATAAACGAACGATTGCGAAGATAATTAATGATTATAATGAATTTTAAAATTATAAATTTCGAAAACTCGTTATTTATTAATAAAACGTGAACTTTAATTATTAATGTTTAATTTAAACGTTTAAAAATCTCATTTATTTAAGAATTTTCAAAGATAGTGAATTTTCATTTTATTTCATAATCGTATTTAAAATCATTAAAGATTTAATCTTTAATCACGATGTTTTCATTATTATAAATGCATTTGATAATAAAATTATTATATTTTATATTAATTTTAAATGATTTAAAGGCATTAAAAACTTCATTTTTATAAATATCGAAATGAATATAAAATCTTTTATTAACGTTTTTTATAAATTTTAATCTTAATTTCATAATATATTTATCGAGAATTAAATGCTTTTTATAAAATAATAAATGAAGATTTAATTTTATATAAAATATATAAACGTTTTTAAACGTCGAGAATTTAAATAAATTCATTTTAATAAACATATTTTTAAGGCGAACGACATTTTATTTTTCAATATATTTTATATAAATATGTTATAAATCAAAAACCTCGATATTAATAATCGTTAAAATAAAAGTTAAATAATTTTCATTATCAAATATATAAAAATTATCGCGTCATTAAACGAGAATCTTATAAAATAATCATTTTTAAGTAAAATCTTTATAAAAATGAGATTGAAATCATTATCAAATATATATAAAACATTTTTAAAATTTAATGCCACGATTTAATCGTTAATCTTTTTAATTTCGATGCGAATAATGTTTATAATTACGATTAATAATATTTTATCGTATTTTTTAACGATATAAAACGTTTTAAATAATTAATAATCGAAAAATTTATTTCGATTATAAATAATATATTTAATAACATAAAAATTTAAACAATTTAAATTTAAAATATTTAAATTCATTTTCGCGCAATTATTATAAATTTTCGATATATTAAAATTCTTGAATTTCGATTTAAATTTAAAATCGATAAATTTAAATTTTTTATTATTTTCGTTATTATTATTATCGTTCTTTCGTTTGCTTTTTCGTTTATTATTATTATTATTAAAAAAGCTATTAATCAACGAATTAATTTTATTATTATCGATTTTATAATCGTCGAAGTTATAATAATATATATCGCATTTTTTACACAATTTAACGATTTTGATAATATCGATATAATAATTTAATCGATATTCTTTTTAATTTATAATTTGAACGAGAATTGAGAAAAAACGAATAATAAAAACATATATAATTTAAACGTATTCAAAATAATAAATATTTTGAAATCGTTATATAATTTCGTTTAAAATGTGTTTGCATAATTCGTTTTCATTAAACGAAATATAATTTTAAAAATATTATTCGATATAATCGTTATAAAAAAATTTTAAATTAAAATAAAATTATTAAATAAATAAATTTTCGTTTAATTTAAATTAAATGAAAAAGTTTTAAAATTTCATTAACGATTTTCGAAATTTATTAATATATTTATTAAGATTATCGTTACATTAATTTAACGTTAAATTATTAAAACGTTAAAACGCGCGAATTAAATATT
>WOGZ01000203.1:0-64084 GCA_009733775.1 Alectoria sarmentosa
ATGTTAAAAGAAATATGAAATATTGTTAAAATTATTTCAAAAAAATGATAACAAACTTTTTTTCTTTCAATAATCTCATAATAATGATTCAACAATTTTTTAACAATTTGTCAACAATTTGTCAACAAAAAATCGAATCATTTGTTAATAATAACAATTTGTTAATAATAAATATTTGTTATATATAACAAACTTCAATCAGATTGATAACTAATTTACAATTTAAACATAATGTTCAGACGAAAATTAATTTAAGTATATTTTAACATATAATTGACAAATCATTTAATCGTATATAAGCGACGATAAGGTAAAAAGCATAATGAGAATTTTCAAATTATATTAAACGTCATCGATGTTTATTATAAATTTATAAGTTTTAAATTTTATATCGAGTTTATACGTCAATTATATAACATTAACATCAATCTCGAAAAGAGCGTTCATTAATATAAAAAGGATTTTCGCAAAATCAACGTCGAAATCGTTAATCTGAACGACTCATTATTATTGTCGAAGTTTTATTTTATTCAACTTTTTCTCATGAGACTCGACGAAGTTTATAATGTCTTTATGATAATTTATAATTAAATTCATATGCTTTATGATCCGAATGCAATCAAATTCGATTTAATTATTTATAACGTAATAAACGAAGAGCGTCGCATGCTCGCAGTTAAAAAGAATAATGTCATTATATTCATTTATCGCAATAATAATGATAAAAATAAACAATTCGTTAAGGGCGATTTCGACGGCTCTGATTTTATCAATCGCGAAATTTATATTTTTTATAAAATCATTGATCGCAAATTCAAACATTTCTTTATTAAATATTAAATCAAATTTCTTTATTTAAAATCTAAAAAGTTTATAAATGAACAAAAAAAGAAGAAAAAGGCGCAAATCAATATTATTTATATGAATATTGATATTTTAAGTGTCAAGCGCAAACGCATCGAATAAGCGTTATTTAACTTCTTTGTTTCAAAAGAGAATAATTATCTCAACGTTAATATAACGTATGTTTCAAAAAAAACGATTATCTTTATATTTATATGACATTTTTAAACGAATTGAATGATTAAAGTCATTCGAATCTCATTTTAAATGATTTTAACATTTTGAATGCAATTAATCAAACGAATTAAAATAAAAACTTTATTAATCTGATAACGAATCTTGATTTGAATAAAAAATTGTTATTCATTAAATTTATAAATTTTGATATTCAAATTATAATAAATTTTAATTGCATTCGTCATTTCTTTATCAATCATTTAATATTTATTATTTATATTAAAATTCAATCTCGATTTATTAAAGATATTAAAAACGTTAAAATTTAATCTTTTATTTACGATATCATTAATCTTGATTGTAATATTAATGATAAACGCGTTATTTTAACGATTTTTAATGTCTTATACATATTTAATATAAATGTTAATCTTTTATCGATTGAAAAGTTTTTAAATATTAACATTAAAGTCATTTTTTATAAAAAAGATTATGTTTTAATTTAAAATAATATCACGTTAATCGATACGCGAAATCACGATTTATTTTTTTTGAATTTATGAAAAAGCAATAATGCTTTAATCGTTTATAACGTTTTTTCGAATTTAATTCATCAATTATAATATGCTCGCATAAATCATTTAAATTAATAAAATTTTAATAAATTATTGAATATCGTTATGAGCGTAAATTTTTTTAAAAATATTATCGAAGAATATATTTGCGAATGTTATGTAATGAATTATTAAAAGATTATTTTTCATAATAATTTTATAACGTTCAATATTCTTTTAAACGAATTTGTTTATAACGATCTTATTAAATCTTTGATTTTCATTAATTTTAACGATTATAAATAATTTATGATTTTTAAAAACGATTTCATTTATTATTTTAAGATTTATTATATTTATTATAAAAATGAGACATTCATCATATTTTTACGTTTTAAGATTTATTTAAAATTTCGCGATTATTAAATTTATCGTATTCATCTCGATAATGAAGACGAATATATTAATAAAACCTTTTTTGAATATCTCGCTTAAACGAATATCAAATAAAAACTTATTATTATAAATAATTTCGAAATAAATAAAGTCGTCGAGCGATTTGATCAAACTTTAATAAATAAAATTCATTTAATTTTATTAAGTTTTAATTTTAACAAATTTTTTTAATTTAAAATAATGATTATAATCAATTATTTAACGATGCGTTTTTTTAATATCAAAATCATTATCACATCTTTCAAAATCTTTTATTATCGCAAATTTATTTTTTCTCATTTACGAATTATAAATTTCATCGTTTACGTTTTAAAATGTATTTAAAAAAAGTTTATAAATAAAAATGAGAAATGTATTCTTTTAAATTATAAAAACGAATTTATTTTTCATTTTTATAATTTAATCAAAAAGAAGATTATTCGCATTAACGATATGCATTTTATTAAAAAATGTTCACATTTCGTGAATTTTGAAGAGAAAATTGAGATTTATAAATTTTTAAATAAACGTTAACGTTTTTTTGTATTAACATTTATTATAAAGAAGATATTGAATAAATAATGTATCATTGTATTATCAAACATTAAACTTATAACTTCGATTAAATTAAATTAATTATCATTAACGAATATTCCATCATCAATCGTTAATCGTTTTTAAAAATCTTATTTTATCATCATTGCAATGCGTGTGTTTATGACATTTATCAAATTTATTACATTAATCGTTAAGTTTGTCGTCATTTCCCTTTCGTCGATATCTTCGAAGTTTATTGAAATGAGAATTATGCGAAAACACCTCGAATATAAAATTATTCAAAAAATATTTAATGATCATAAGAATCTCATTATTTCGAATCTTCGTAATTTATTATTTGATTTTTTAATGAAAGTTTTCGTTATTTTTGCTCTTTTTGCGAATTATATTAATAAATTTAACATTTTTAAATTTATAATTTACGAATAAACGATTTTTAATAATTTATTTTATATGAATTAAAAGATTGACATATGAGATGAATATAAGTCTTTTATAAATAATAACATTTGATATCTTGTTTAAGCGTCTTCAGAGGTTTATGTTTTTCGAAATCGTTGAATTTATATCGTGAAATGAGATTTCGAAAAAAAAGTCATTTATTATAAGATATGTTGAATTATTTGAAAATTCGAATAATAAAAGGGTTATAATTATTATGACATTTTCGCGTTAATAATAAAGTTTATAAATTATAAGACGATTTTTGCGTTTGCGGCGATTATGAATTAAAATATAAAATAAATAAACGTCAAAATCGTTTTTCTTTATAACGATGTTTAAAAAAACATTTATATATAACAATTTAACGGTTTTAATAAAGATAATATCAAAATTTATAAATTGAATAAAGCACTTTATGATTTGAAGTAATTTTTTAAGATTTAATATTAACATTTCTCGATTTATATAAAAAAATTCGATTTTAACCTTATCGAATTGAACGATAATGTATTTATAAATTTCAAAAAAAAGATCATTATAACGTTTTATGTTGATGATATTTTAATTATAAATCGCAATAAAGTCGTTATTAAACGAATCAAAGATATTTTAAATGTCAAATTTTATATATTAAATTTGAAATCATGCGTTTTTTATTTAAATATAATCATTAAAAGAAATTATTATAATAACATCATTCGTTTAAAATAAAAAACGTATATTATATATTTTTTCAATCATTTCAAATGTTAAAATCTCATTTTTATCAATATATCACTCGAAATTAATCGTAAATTAACATTCATTAAAAAGGGTTATGTGATTTTTAAAAAGTTTTATAAAAAGTATTAATTCGTTATAAGCTCTTTCATATACGTTATATTGAAAATTCATCTTAATATCATTTATGTTATTTCTTTAATTAATCGATATTTAATCAATTTTATTTTAATATATTAAAATGCGATTATTTAAATCTTTCGATATTTCGAAGACATAATGCATTATAAATTCGTGTATAAAGATTTTTTAAAAGATTTATTCGATTACATTAATTTTGATTGAATTGAAAATTCAACTCGAAGATTCATTTTCAATTATTTATTCAATTTAAATAATAATGTTATTAATTAATTAAGTAAGCGTTAAATCATCGTGATATTATTCATTTATAAAATAAAGTATATCGATCAAACGCAAATTATTAAGAAAGTTATTTGATTAAAAAATCTCCTCAATTAACTTTTATAATTTAACGATTTAAATCTTAAAATCATCGTGATCTTTAAAAATAATCAAAATGTAATCGTTTTTGCAAAGAACGCTTAGTTTTATATTCGCATTAAACACATTAATATCGCTTATCATTTTATACGCGAAAAAGTTAATAATAATATTATGAATATTTAATATGTTCTCATTAATAAATAAATGATTAATGACCTTATTAAAATCTTATGTCTCGATAAATTTATTGTTTTTCGCGATGTTTTTAAGATGAAAGCAACCTTATATCATTCATTTAAAATTATTTGAATCATTGTTTTAAAGAAGACGTTTAAATCATTATCATTATTCAACGCTCGCAGTTTTAAAGGAGCGATTTCATTAATTTTCACATTTCGAATAATCGATCAAAATTACTCGTAGAATCTTAATATTAATTTTGACGTGTTAAAACTTCGTTATATTATTATTATATTAAAAGCTGATTTATCGTTATTATAATTATATTCGCAAACTTTGCGAGTCTTTATTCGAAACACTTATATTTATATTCAATTTAAATTTAAAATCTATAACGTCATTTAAAAGATCGTTATCGTCGTCTTTTTATCAATCGTTTTAAATATTCTCATTAAATCATCATTATTATATCTTTTAAGGTTATTATGTTCATGCTCTTAAAATCATTATATTCATATTCTTAAACGTTATTATCGTCATCATCATCATAAACACCGTTATTATATATCGTTTATATGCACGTTATTAATTACTATTATCAAGCATCAATATTTTGAAACGACTTTCACGGGCCTTATAGTCGATCGTATACATATATACATATGCATATACAATTCGGAATATTTCGTTTAATCGGAAAATTTACTCTTATATATATTCACCGATCATGTGTCGCTCGATTTTTGATATACATCAGATAAACTGAAAATAAATTTGTCAAAAAACGATTTTTCGTCAAAAAGTGGAATTTTTTTTATGTGATATCGTGACGAATATGTAACATCGTGGCGAATATGTTCAAAAGGACATAATCGTTTTCAGATTTTCGATTTTCATTTTTTTTATCCGACTTTGAACATCGCGAGTTTCGAATCTCATTTTTGAAATTCGAATGTTTATAAAAAGGGGGAAATGATGTATAAGGGATAAGAGTGGTTTATGAAATAAGGGTGGTTTATGAGAGGGTGATCACATTCTTTTTTCGGATTTTTATTGTTTTTATTCGATTTTGAACATCGCGAGTTTCGAATCTCATATTTGAAATTTGAGTTTTTATAAGCGTATAAGAGATAAGAAAAGTGTATAAAAATGATTTCACATTAATTATTCAACGTTAAACTCATTATAATTATTCGACGTTCGATTCATCTTATTTATTCGATATTCGATTTTTTTAAAAATATGCGTGCGAAAAAAAGTGTCGAAATTTAGGTTACGTAATAATTTATATGATATAAACGCATGCGCTCATAATATAAGTCGCACTTTTCTTCGTAACACTTTTAAATTAATACAACTAAATGTTTTATATCATATTTTCACAATTAATGAATTAATTAATTTATAAATGATAAATAAATAATATCAAACGAATGCTCGCGATTTCGGGCTCATAATTTATTAAAAGTAAATGAAACATTTGATTGATTAAGTAATCTGTAATAGAGCATTTAGATATAAAATGTTTTAAGTCTCGATAAACCTTTCTTACCTCGATAAACCTTTCATGTTTCAAATAATTAACACATTTCAATAGTTAAAGTTAAAACGTAAGAAAAAAAACCCCTTTACTTCGAAAATTAAAGAGGAAAAACTTTTTATTATAAAGCGATTTGATAATAGCGATATTACATTCGAGCATTTTAAACGAACGAAACGAGATTATTAATTTCGCCTTCGATTTCGAAATCTTATTATCTTTTTTTTCAAAGTTTTTTAATTATCAAGACGATTGATATAATTCGAATAACGTATTTTTTACGAATTCGTTATAATCTATAAAATTAAATGATTTTTCTTTAAAGTAACATTTTTATGTTTTTATATTTTCTTCAAAATTTATTAAATCTATCATTTTTTTAAACATCGTTGAATATTTTTTTAATTGCGATATAAAGATTTTTCGTAAATGAAAGTTTAAATTACATCGAATTAATTTCAAAATTTAATGAAATTTCTTTTATATTTTTGAAATCTTACAAATTTTTAAATATTTTTTAAATAATAATAGCGATAGCGATAACGATAACGATTTTATTCTAAGTTCCTACGTTAATTTCATTTTTATTTCAAAATAATTAATTTTCGAACCATTATTAAAGTTTATCATTAACGAAAAACTTTTCGATTTTAAAGCGCGTTTTATTTCTTCGACGTCGTTTATCTTAATTATTTTTAAAAGCTTTATTACGTAAGCTTCATCATTTTTAAGTTTTATTTCATTATAAATCACTTTTTTAAACATAAATTTAAACGCAAATTCAAATTTAAGTTTAAATTTTAAAAACTTTTAAGTTTTGAAATTTAAATTAATTTTCTTTAATATTATGTTCGAATATCTTAAAATTAAACTTTCGATTTTCTTGAATTAATTTAAAAAGATTAAAATGGTTATGAAAATTATTAATTATATTAAATGAAAACGTTAAATGCAAGACTTTTTGAATTTGATTAAATTATGATATTAAATCGAAATCGATATGATTAAATTTATCGAAAGTTTTATCATTAAAATAAAAAACGTTTCGAATAATCGTTCAATTGTCGAAATAAAATTTATTATCATTAAAATAAACGTTTTAATTTAAATCGAAACGCATAATAAAATTTACATAATAATGAAAAATCGTTACGAAAATAATTTTCGAAATAAAATCGAATATTATATTAATGTTTCTGATGTTTAAAAAAAGTTCGAAAAATATAAATTTCGAAATTATAACATTTTTAATTTTATCATTTTTAAATTAAAATCTTTCATTTTAATTATTTGCGAAAACAAATTATAAAAATATGTTAATATTTTTATAAACGTTATTTGAAAATTCAAAAATAAATTCGATCGAACGGTTTTTCTTTTTGATGAAATTTAAAAGATTTATTATTTTTATAAAAAATTGAATTTTCAATATAATGCGTATCGCGAGAATTATAATTAAATTTATAACGTTTATAATAAAAATCGTGAAATTAAATAAACGTTGAATTATACGATAATTCGATTTTTCAACATCGTTATTAATTTTTTCGATTTCACGCATTTGAAAATTCATACGCTCATCGTTATTATTAATAACTCTTTTAAACATATTTGATTATTCGTATTTATTTTTATTATCGTTAAAGATGTTATTAAACATCGTATTTAAACGAGCGCAAACTTTAATAATTCTCACATTTATATTTAAATTTATAAATATTATATTGTCCTGCCCGTTTAATATATTTTAAACCTCGCAATTTTCGATTAAAGGGTTCAATTTATAACGATTAAATAATGATTTGCCTTTCGTTGTATAATTATTGTTTTTCAATTATAAAATATTATCAATCGTTATTCAATTGACGATTAACGTTAACAAATATATTATAATTATATAACGATTATATAACGGTTATGCATCGATTGCAATAACATCCTAAAAACGAATAACAAATATCAAAAAACTGTTATTCAATTAATCAAAAAACTCAACGTCTTTCTTAAAACCAAAAACGATTAAATAACCTTCATAACGTTTTTGATTGATTGATTGATAAACAATCGTTTTTGAATTTTTAATTATTAATTCTTTAAACTCTATTTAAAAAGTCTTTAATAACGTTTTAATATAATCTCTCATATTAATAATTATTTAATTAATTTAATCAATAATTAATTTATTTATTTATAAAGTCTTTAATAATATTTTTTCTTTTTAATAATATTCTTTTGCAATCTTCAATAATAACCTATATCACAAATATGTTATTTTTTATATATATTTCAAAATATACGATTTATCAAGTCAATTCGGTTCGTTAAAAACGTTGATTATATATATCGTATAATAATATAAAGTTGATAATTCATATATATATTGCTCTGTCTGTCGTTCGTAAATTAAAAAATCAAACATTGTATTCATTATAACATCATTTTTAATGTTTTTTAAATCGTCTTGACATAATTTCATCAAAGCAATCACGATAAAAAATGCGTATTTTTTTCGACGATATATATACATAACACATTATAATAATTAACATTTTTTGAAATCAATATGTATATAATTATTAATATTATATACATATCGTCGATTGCTTTTGCGAGAGGTTATGTTAATTTATTCATAAATAAAAGCATATATTCACGAATTTATATAAACGATTCGACGATATTATTTTAATGCGTTTATATCAAAGTTTAAAACATAAAACTCATATTTATTCTTATACGCGATTATTAAATGTTAAATAAAGCTATATTATGAATTAAACTTTATAAAATTAATTATCGTCTTAATGCAAAAGAATTTATTCAATATAAACTCTTTTAAAGACATTTATGCGAATATATGTTTATTATTTTCGAACACGTTGTTAAAGTCTTTTACTTTATCGTTTAAATTTTACTTTTTAATAAAAAAAAAACTTTATATTAATATCGCACATTCATCATTTAACATTTTCAACGTTTTCATCATTTCAAAATAATTATGATTTTATATTTTTATTAATTCAAGTCGTAGAAATTGCTGCATTACGTTTTTTATAAAAAAATATTTCATCAAATTTGATAACGCAACGACGTTTGTTATGCCCTTAAAATTTTTAAAGATTATTAATTAATATTGCTTTGCGATATAAAGAAAATTATTTAATAAACAAATTAATTTATATTTTAATTCTTCGATCAAAATATTCGAATTTATCATCGTCGTATATTTTTTAACATTATTTATAAAATGAAGACTTATATGAACATTAAAAAGTTTGAAAAGTTTCTCGAACTTATTATTTTTGATTTTTCTTTTGCTTTTTTCTTTAATTTTTTTCTTTTTATTTTTGATTATGATTATTATAAATTTCGATATGTGAAAATCTTTTATCTTTGAATTTGTGTGCATCGCGATCAATAAGATTTCGTTTAAAACATTTTTTTCGTTTTCAAAATTATGTTCGTTTTTATTATTATTATTATGATTATAAAAGTCTTTTATAATTGACGTAGCATACGTAATTAATTTTTGATAAACCTTTCGCGCATTTAAAACGTGTTGATATAAAATGTTGAGATTAATGTAACGTTGATTATTCATAAGTGTGTTGAATCGAATAATGAATTTAAACGCTCGTATGATGACTTGAAAAGAAATTATTTAAATGATCATGATTTGTTTCGTAATTTATAAAAATGGAAATCGAAATCATTTTATTATTGATTTGTTGCGAAGAATTAATAATGTTAATAAAATAACTTTATTTGTCTTCGAAAACGATTATGATCATATATAATATGCGAGATTTTAAATACGTTTTCATTCGAAAAAGAAATGGAATTGTTGAAATATTTAAAAATAAATAATAAATTCACATTTAATCAAAATCGTAATTATCAAAAAATCTTATAAAATTTTTTTCAAACCTTTTCACTTTGAATAAAGTGCGTTATAAATCTTCGATTAAATGAAATTTAATAATGATGTTAATTTGACGATAAAGAGGGTCTTAAATCGTATTTTTATATTTTAAATAAAGGTTTTAAGTTTTGTCTCATTTAAATCTTTTATTATTTTACATTATTAAATAATTTCTTAATAATATCTCCCCTTTATTATGATATTAAAATTTAAATTTATTTTTTTATTTTTCGGGCAAAAGCATATGCGATATTTTATAATAATAATATATTTTATAAATTTATCATTATTCGCTTATTGAAATATGTCTTCGAAAAATGTCATAACAAAAACTTAAATCGTATTCATAACGTCATTAATTTTCAAATTTATTTCTCGATTTAGATTTTATATAAATTTATGAAAAACTTTCATCATTTTTTTAATATTGATATTATGAAATTTTAAAAATAAAATAAACATATTCGCGAGCTTTTTACGCTCAACGTAATTTAAATATATCGAAATAAAATAAAAGGTTTTAAAAACACGATACATATTTTTATAAATTTCAAAATCATCGATAAATAAAAAATAAAAAAAACAGAGAAAAGATTTCGCAATAATAATTTTTAAATGTTTATAATCAAAATATGTTATTTCGAGCTCGTTATAAATCGAATATAATTAACGTAAAGCTTATATAATAAATGATTTGAAATTAAAAACTCTTCGAATAAAAAAACGTTCATTTGAATAAATCTTTTTTTTTTTTTCTTCATTTTATTCGAAATCACGATTATAATAAATGTTAAAATATCGAATAATAAATTGTGAAATCTCCTCAAACAAAACATCCTCCAAAAAAAAAAACTCATATTTATCATTTATATTTAAATTGAAATTATCTAAAATCGATCGTTGTTTTCGATTTACGATAATTTATAATATAATAATTATGTCTTTTATTGCGTCTTCTCGATAATCACGATTAATGAATATAATTCGTTCAATATAATAAATAATAATTAAACGGATTTTTATTATATTTTTAAAAATAATAAATGTTTTTTTTTAAATATAATAAATTTCATTTGACGTTGATCGAATAAAGAATCTTTATGCATATAATTATCAAAGTTTTATCGACTCGTTTATATATTACGTTATTTCAAAGAACATTTTTTCACGTAAAAAAGTTATTGATAATATAATGCGTATAAGATTTAAAAATTCGTATCAATATTGTTATATTTGATATTCAATGATTTGTCTTTGACTCTTCTCTCGTTATGACAATGATGATTGTTTTTTGATAATGATTATGAAAGGTTTTCGTGACAATTGCAATAGAGGAATATATCAACAAATTTATCGTTTTAATAAATCAAATTTAAATGAAAGAGTTTGAATATTTTTATTCTTTTTTTCATTATTTATAAAGCTTTTTATTACGATAAACTTTTTCGATAATTAAAATATTTTTCGCAATCTCATATAATCTGCTCGCGAATCATTCGATTTTTTAAATCATAAATTCAATATCAAATGCAACGATGATGATAAAATGTCTTTTTCGTTTTATAAAATAATTATTTTAAATAACGAAATTGAGAAGAATGAGAAAAGAAATAATAATTATATTAATGAAAAAAATATTGATTTTAAAAAATTATGCGATTTTGAAATGATATTTATAAAAGTTTATAATTCAAAAACTTGCAATTCATTTTCATCATTAAATGAATCAAAGTTCTCAAAAAGTTCAAAAAGAGTTAATAATTTGAATTTTTGAGATATTTTTAAGACTTTTATGATAGGTTATAAATAAATAATCAATTTTATCGTCGCATATTGAAAAAATAAAATACAATAAACAGATTTTTATCGTTGTTATTGATTGATATATTTTTATCGTTGTTATTGTTTAATATATTCTCATCGTTGTTATCGTTTAATATATTATTTTCATTATCATTTATCGTTGCGTATATCTGCTTTTTTTGCTCGTGTTTCGATGTATTGAAATCATGATATAATGAAATCATATTAATATTATTATTCATTTCAATTATCTGCTCATTAATTTTATTATTACGAAAAATTATAAATAAAATCGTTTCATTATAAAAATCTTTTTTTTCAAATTATTTAAAAAAACGTTTAAAGTTTTCAATGATAAAGTGTTCAAAAGAGATATAATATGTAATATTCAAATTCACATTAACATTTCAATTAAATATTTATTATTGATTTATCTTGCGTAATTAAAAGATTATCTTTAAAAAAACGTTAATGATTGTTTAAAAATGTTCTTGATTGTTATTAAAGGTTGTTATAAAATTTATAAAATAAAAAGTTATAATTTTATCGCAAAGCCGCATGTTTATTTTTGAGCCTTAAATTTTAAAATTTATAAATAAATTCGACATATTATAATATTATGATTTTAAATAATTCATCTCATAATATCTAATTAATGATTTTGTTAAAATAAAATCATTAAATGTTATTTTAAATGAATTATATAAATCATTAAATCTCATAAATATAAAATTCGTTAATGCGCATTATAATTTAAATGAAAAAATAAAAACATTATTGTGTGAAAGAAAAAATTAATTAATTATTTGAAAAGATTTGATTAAATTTATATTCTTATCGCTATCATATATATAATAAAAATTCGATATGCTTATTAATTGTACGAAAGTTATTGAATCTTTCTATGAAGATTATCGAAATAATTTTCAATTGTCACGAGAGCGCATAGATCGTAATAAAAAAAAACAAAATCTTTTTGCGAAAGATTTCGAAGATATAAAAGAGAGTTTAATTATACGAGAATTATCGAATCTCTTTATAAAGATTATCGAAATAATTTTCAATTATTATAAAAACGCACAAATTATAATTATTTAAACATTATAATAAAAAATAAAACCTCTCTGCGAGAGGCTTTAAAGACATAAAAAAAAATTCGCTTTTATATTATAAATAAGATCTTTCGCAAAAGATTTTTATATAATATATCATTATTTATAAAAAAAAATTAATAAAATAAAAACTTTACGCAATAAACAGATTTCGATATATTTAAAACATAATTTTCTCGCTTTTTCGCTGCATGAGAATGTATTTAAATAATTTATGTGATAATAAAATATAAATATTTTTCTCATTTTCTCATTTCATCTTTTCGAATTTCATTAATTTTTTTTTTCAAAATATTTAATCGTCGAGATTCATTATAATGTCGCCTTCATTATTATTTTCATTAAATATTTATTTATTTAATTTTGTTATAATTTATAACACGATCTTTTCGATATTACGTCAAATCACTTTATTATTAAAGATTTCGTTAATATAATATTTATATAATTATATTAAATCGTTAAGGTTTTTAATACGTACGACGCGATCGAGAACTTGAAATTAAACGCTCAAATTATACGCATTTTCAATTATGTGTATTCTTTAACATTTTTATTATAAATTTAAATCGATAAATCTCATTGCGTATATCGTGATTAGAATTTGAATTCGATTATTATATTTTATGAATATCGTGATCATTGCATCTCGCTTTTTTATTTATTAATAAATTTTAAATATAACGCAATCGATTGTCAAAAGACGAAAAATGACGATGAATAATATAATAATAATTGATAATTAATAAAAGATCAAGATTTTTTCTTGATCTTTGATCATTTACGACGGAATTAACATATGCATAAAATTGTTAACATTAAAGGTATTTGTAACAGATTGTCATATATAAAAAAGGTATTTGTAATAAACTATCACATATAAAAGAAAAGATATTTATAATAAACTATTAACAATAAAAGAGGTATTATAATAGATTGTTAATAATAAAAAAAATATTATAACAAATTGTTATAAAAAAAGAAAAAGATATTTGCAACAAAAAGTTTATAATATATAAACATATATTTGATTGTGAACATTGCGGAGAAAAGCATATAACTTCGAAACATTTTTTAATAACTTCTGAAAAATTGAATTTGAATTTTTCATTCGCGATTTTTCGTGTTTCATAAATCATTTAATAAAAAAACGTTTTTTTTTAAAAGTTTTTTTCAAATTTATAATTTTCAAATTTTGATTTTCATTTAATTAAAAAAATTAAATTCACGTTATTAATAATAATAATTTACGTTATATTATAAACGATCACTTTATAATCTTTTTTTTTTATTTAGAAATAAAAAGCTCGTTAATTAATTTATTCTCTTTTTTTTTATATCAAACGTGCTTTTTTTCATTAAATAAATAATTAATAATGAAAGTTTTAACGCGAAATAAAGAATTTATAATCTTTCGATTTATGTTAAAAAAAATTAAACTTTATGAAATATAATAAATTATCATTTATTTTTATAACTTCGTCAATCGAAATTCTTTTTTAATAAAATCGATTTTATAAATAAAAATGAAATCTTTTATAATATATATAATAAATTATAATTTCATTATAAAGTGATCATTAAAAACGAAAAACGAATCTTTATTTTTTTCAAAATTCATTTTCTTAAATGATCTTTTTGATTATCATTTTTCGATTTTAAAGAGTTTTATAAAGAGCATATAATCGTTTCAATTAATGATGTTATTAAAAATTAAAATAACGTTGATTATAATGTAACGCGAAACGTTTAATCATTATATTATAATTAATACATCAATTATAAAAAATTTCAAAAGATGACATTCGTCGTTGATTATAAATTTGAAATAATCGATTATATTTTTTGAAAATTTTTTATTTATTTTAATTTGAATTTTATTCGTCTTTATATTCGATATATATAATTTATTAATTCGCTTTTTTTAAATAATTAATAACTTATATCGAATAAAGAATATAATATAATTATTAATAATAATAATTTTGAATCTTTGCTTCTTTTCATCAAAAAGCTTATATGATAAATTAAAACGATTTTGAATTATACGCTCATTTGCGATAAACTTTGAACATTAATAATTTTTATAATATTTATAAATCTCGAATATATTAAAAGCGATTAAATCAATAATTTTGATTCATTGCGTAATGAAATTTTTAAACATTAAAACAAATATTGACTTCGCACGAATTCGTAACTTTGCAAATAAATCGTCGCGATACGTTTTTAATTATATTGATTAACAATTAATTAACGACATATTTCGAATAAAACCTATTATCAAAGTTTATTTATTATCAAAATTTATTTATTGCCAAAGCCTATCTGCTGTTAAAATTTATTTGTTATTAAAATCTGTTTATTATCAAAGCCTGTTGCTGCGAGAAAGTCTTTAATAAAAAGATATTAATAAAAAGTCTTTGATAAAAGATATTAACAAAAAGCCTTTAATAAAAAAATATTGATAAAAAACTTCTAATAAAAGATATTAACAAAAAATTTTTAATAAAAAACATTTAACAACGCATATATAATAAAAGAAAAACTTATTTATAATAAATAAATAATGATGATTTAAGTCTTTTTCAAATTTATGTAATCTGTTAAAAAGCAAGCACGCAAATATAAATGTAAATAAAATTCAATTATCATCTTTATCGTGAATGATTATCAAAATTTTAATTATTAAAATAAATTCATATTCGATTAACGAAAAATAATTTGTTTTTTATTTTAAAATATATTAAAAAGTTAACACGATTTTTGGAGATCTTTTCGTTGATAATTCTCATTATCAAAAAATGTTTATCATTTATCAAATTCTTTGATAATCATATCGTTTCATAATATATATTGAATAAAATTTTATTATAAGTCGTAGGTAATCGTAAAAAATCACGTTTTTTGATCTTTTTCGATAATTTTATCGATTTGTTTAATTATTTATATACTCTTTTTTAATGTTGCCACATCGTTATCTTTATAAATTAATTCGTCAATCAATTATATCTTTTAAAACCGCTCTTTAATATCAAATGTTTAAAATTCATTTTAAATCGTTATCATTTCAACATTTGTCAAGATTTCAAAATTTATTTAAACGTCTTTTTATTATTTCTCATCAATGTCGCGATCAAATTCAAATGTTTAATTATTAAATTATACGATTTCAATTCATTTGTTTAATTGTATCATCTTAAAATGATCGATCAAATTTATAATTTTGATGAAATGATTTTTTTTTCTGATGAGACGATCTTTTTTTTCTTTTTTAAAAGATTTAAATAATAATAAAAAAAAAATATGAGAATTTGAAAAAAGAGATATAAAAGATAATAATAATAATATGTTAATTTGTTATAAATTAGCGATTGCGAAAGATTATATATTGATTATTTGCGAAAAGTTATAATAACGAAATACTTATTTTTGATTGATTTTTCTTCGAGAAAGACTTTAATAACGTTATGAATTAACGATTGCGAAAGATTATTTATATATTAATTATTTGCGAAAGGTTATAATAACGAAATATTTATTTTTGATTAATTTTTCTTCGAGAAAGACTTTAATAATACGCCTTTTTATTTGAAAAAAGCATAATTATATTTCTCATATTTAATAAACATTTAAACTCTCAAATTGATTTGAGCTTGCGATAAACCTTTATTATAAAACAAATTTAACGCATTTTTGAAATTCGCGCGGATAATATGATATATCGCATAAACGCAATGATCAATTTAATTTTATTTAAATTTGTTAAAAAATATAAAAAAAAATTTATTTGAATCAAATTTTTTTTTAATAAATATACGCTTTTCGATTATAACGAATTATAATTCTTATTTTTATAAAGTGTTTAATTTTTAAACGATTTTTTGTTGAAATTTAATTTAAATATCGATATAAATATCAAAATAAGATTGAAAACGATTATTATGAAGAAACTGTGTTATTTTTTTTATATTCATAAATCTTAATTTCGCACGAAGATTCTTTATTTTGCGAAACGTTAATTTATTTTCGCGAGTTTCGATTAATGAAAATATTATAATGATTGCGAAAAGTTTCAAAAAAAAAATAATATGTATAATGAGACGATTTATCGAATAATGTTTATATAAGATTTTAATAATAATAATAAATTCGTTATAACAATCTTTTATAGAATGAGAATATGATAATATAAATATTTAATTAAATAAATAAGATAATGTGATTAATAAATATGAAAATGAGTTTAAATAAAATAAGCAAATAAATAATAAATAACAATTTATCGTAATAACTTTTAGCGAATAATAAATATATTATTAAATCGAATGAAGCTTTTTATTATCGAAATTTTAAATAATAATATAAATGCGATAAATAATAAATGTATTAATTATATAAAAAAAAAAAATTAATTATAAAGATTAAGATTTATATATGCATCAATTATCACTTAATGTTTTTCTTATAAAAATGAATTCTTATTTTTTATGAAAAATGAATTCTTGTTTTTTATGAAAAGTGAATTCTTGTTTTTTATGAAAAATGAATTTTTTTAAATATAAATTGTTTCGATCGCATGTAAATGAATAATAACGTTAATAAACATTGTATAAATGTATAAAAAGAAAAAACTTGCGTTTATACAAAAAGAATCATTTTATTAATTTATAATAACCTTTTACAATTAATTAATTGCGCTCTTCAAATTTTATTTATTTTATTAATAATATTATTTATTTTTTTAAATAATATTATCAATAATAATAATAATTTCAATTGAAAAAAAGAAGTTGTTTAATTTATCGCATATAAACTTATTTTTTTACGATTAATTTGAAAATAAATGGTTTTTTTTTTGATATTAAAATCGTTTAAATGTTTTCGCCTTTTTCAATTATTAAATAATAAATGAAATTACAAAAATATTAAATTATGTCAAATAAATAAGCTTTTTTTTAATATAAATTCAATGATTCAAATTTTCAAATAAGATATAACACATTATTTCAATCTTATAAATCATTTACATTTAAAACATCTCGCGATATTATATTTGAGAGATCTTTTATATAAAATAACGAATTTAAAAATGAATTCGCGAGAATAATGTTTCAATATAATAAACATCGACGAAAATAATCTCTGAATGAGACTTTTAAGGAAAATGACGATAAATTCTCATTTAATTTTATCAAAATAATAAATTTTCAACGATCGATTTATAATTTTGATTTAATAATTATTATAAATTAAAAAATTCAACATATAATAGTTTTTATTCAAAATTTTCAGAGAATCATTGCGCAAAGTTTTTAAAGAATTATATATAAAGTTTATCACAATTGCCGCCTTTCAATTTCTATTAAAAGTTTTTAAATTATCACATATAAAGTTTGTTACAACAATCTTTTAACCTTTATTTAAACCTTTTAAATTATTTCGTATAAAGCCTATCACAATAATCATTCAGTTTCTCATTATGAAAATTGTTATTACATTAGTTTTTTTTCATATTTTTAAGTTTATAATCATTTTGAAGGTTTTTGTAAAGAATATACGTTATGTAATAAAAAATGAATTTATAAACGAAGAGAAGAGAAATCGTAATAATTTAAATACGATATTAATATTTGAAAGCAACTCGCAGAGTTAGATGAATAAACATGATGTTATAAAATCTCATTTCAAAAAAACGAGAAGAATCAAATTATTTATTATTTAAGTTTTAACGAAATTCGAAAAAATAACTTTTTTCGAATTGAATATATTATTTAAACGCTATTTTTTGATTTATTTATCAAATATTTTCGCAAATAAATTTATATGCGCAATTTTTTTAAATATAAAAAGTGATTATGCAATATATAAAGAAATCAAATATCATATTCAACGCTTATATAAAATGTGAAAAGGTGAAATTTTAAAGACGACGTTATAATGAATATAATAATGAATTAAGAATGTCAAAAAAAAGACACGTTAAATATTATTTTTCGAAATAACAACGTTTATTGATTTTAAAATGAAAATTCGAAAAAAATATAATCATTTATGATTAAAAAGCGTGTTTAAATTTGAGATTGAGATAATTGATTTCGAAAAAATCACGTTGAACGATTTACGATTTTTTAAATGTATGCGTTTATTTTTTTATTTTCATTTGTTAAAGCCTTTCGCAAAGGTTTTTTTAATCAATGTGTTATTATTTAAACGCCTTTTTATAATTTATTACGCATTCTTATATAACGAAATTATATCTTCTAAATCTTATATAATTATCATTCATTAAATATACGCATAAACACTTTTTGAATTTATTCGACGTTTTTTATCAAAAAAACGAATTTGAATATTAATTGATTAATGATTATTTAAAGCGCATCATATCTCACAATTTATAATATAAAAAACGTTCGAAAATAAATATTAATAAAAATTCGAACGCAATTATAAAAGAATTTGATGTGAATGAATCGAATATAAAAAATAATAAGTAAAACGTCGCGCAAGATGAGATTGTAATAACGATATATAAATATAATCAAAATAACGTTATTTTAAAGATTAATCATAATGAAAAAGTTTAATGTGATGAAAAAATATATAATAATGAGTGATAATAACAAGATTATGAGTGTAAGCATCATTTATTATTATGCAAAAGGCTTTAATAAATCGTTATTATGCATATTAAGTTGATTTGATTTATTAATACGTTTTCAACATATTCTTTTCTGTCTTTTTTCTTTAATGTTTATTATTATTAATTTGTAAACAAACGTAAAAGATTTTGGCTTTGTGATATGTTTTATGAGATAATATATATTTATTTATCCTGATCTGACTGACTTTATTGAGAAATATTTATATCACATAATAATTTATATATAACAATGTTATATACCGAAGGCTTTTGCACAAAATATCATATTTATATAAATAAATATTGCGATAGACTTCAAAATCATTAATTTTCTTTATGAGTGACAAAAAGCTTTAATAGTAATAAAGCAGGTAAGGTTGCAAGGCAAGTATATATCTTGTCAAAATACTTATTTTAATTAGCAATCGCGTCTGTCAGACATATATCTTTCAAGATCGATCGGCAGCAATTGATTTTCATTAATTATACAGTCGTTATACATTAATTGAAACTTTTCATAGTAGTTATATGAAATATTTAATGATTGAATAACGATCACAACGTTGAAGGGAATTCACAATTATTGTTAACCCGTTTCTCATCGAGTTTATAACGGTTATACACTTATTTTAGATGTATATTCGATGGAAAACGAGTGAACACCAGTTTTAAATCCCCGCGGAAGGCCCGGACAATATTTATTATAAAAAAAATTAATATAATATCAATAAATACGATATATATAATAAGCGTTCAAATAAAAATGATGCAAATAAAAAAGATCGCGAAAATCGCGATAATTATGATGATTATGATGATTATAATCGTAAAGGTCGTGAAGAATATAATCGAAAAAAAAAAAATTCGAATTCAAATCAATTGAAAAGTCAAAGAATTAATTTGATAATGTTGGCGTAATTATGATAATTATTTAACCAAAAATCGTTCGTTGCTTTATCGTTCATATTATTTTTATTATTATTATTATTCTTAAATCGATTTTCGAATTTATCGCAAACTCTAACGTCTTAAATAAAAAGGTTTATGATATCAAATTCAAAGTCGTCGATAAAACGTACATTATCGCTTTATTTATTATAATAACAATATCTTTTTTTTAACTTCGAAATTGTGTCTACATTTAACATATAATTTACATTTTTTCGATCTTCAAAATCTTTAAATTTTTTCAATTTTCACGCTTTATAAATGATTTTATTGATAATCACATAATTATCGATTTTAAAAACATCGAATTTAAATATAAAATGAATGATGTTAAACGCATTTTAACTTTTCGAAACATTTGATTCGTGTTTGATTACAACTTCAATTACATTTTTAAAAAAGAATTGAAAAAATAAGGATTTTTTTTGGTTTTTGTTTTCGATGATATTATCGTTGAAAAATAACGTTTTTTTTAAACGTATTCAAGATCGTTTTTATATATTCGATATTTAAAAGAAACCCTTTTTAATTTTAATAATCATTAATGAAAAAATCCCCGTTTATGATGAATTTTCAATTAAATCTGTTTTTGATAATTTAAAAACCTTTAAAATCTTTATCGAAATCTCAAGTTAATAAAATAATTTTTCGCATATGACACGCATATTACGATTATTTAAACGTTTAAAATCTTAAAAAATTGATCAAAATGTGCGTTGAAATGAATTTCTTCATTTTATTTTTCGGCGATAATTACGAATTATGTTTTATGATTAATATAAGAGTGAAATTATATAAGCGACACATTGTTTTTAAAAAATGATAAAATGATTTAATTTATAACGACTTTTAAAGTTCATTCGATGTCTCTTAAAATGATTTTAAATGAATAATCATTTTTTTTAATAACAAAACCTTTCGATTTAATATTTATTTATTATTCAATAAGTTCGATTTAATAATTTTTATCACATTCAAGACGTTCTTTAATGATTCGAAATATAACGATATTTAATATATTCGTTTTCGCATTAATTGTAATATTGAATTCGACAATTATCAAATGAAAATCTTTTGATTATTTAAAATTATTATTTGAAAAGATATTATGTTTAATAATTTTTAAATGAATAATAAATTTAAACGTTTAAATGTTATTATTTAATATAAAGTAAGCGTTATGCTTTAAAAAAAACAAGTTGTTTTAAAAAATGTTAAATAAAATTCGTTCGAATAATTAATATTCTTCGCAATATTTAATTCGTTATTGATTATAACGTTATTTTATTCGAAATCAATATTGAATTTTTTTTGATATATTTCATTTATATATTATTGATCAAATCGATTATTATTAAATTGTTCTTCGTGATATTAATTAAAAAAAATATTAAGATCGCGTCATTAAAAGACGTTTTTTTAGATATCAAAATAAAAATTATCGCATACTCTTAAACAACGCTTAAATAATTATTGTTTTTAATATTAATTAAATCGATAACGTTTTTCTCAAACTCACTCATTTCGAATTAAACATCGTTATTATCAACAAACAAATTAACATTTATTATAATAAATATAAACTCGTTAAAAACATCGAGCATCCAAATCATTTATTTTATTTTCATTTATAATTTCAGGGGAAAAACGTTAAAAAAGATATACAATTATCGAAAAAAAGGTTAATGATTTATTTAATTTCATTTCTATCTCAAAAACAATTTCGTCAGAAATCGTCGCTTTAAACACATTTAATTTGAAACTTAGTTTAAAACGATCGTTTAACACGTTCAACGATGATATTATAATTTCTTTATCTATATCGACGTTTAAATTTATTATTCATTTCATAATTAATAAAGTTTTTAAACTTATTCTTATTATAAAATCGTTCGAAATTATAAAATTATATCGAAACCTTATTTTGAATTTTTTCGTTTTATTAACAAAAATCGTTTTTATTAAGTCTTATAAATCTTGAAGTTTCAAAGAAATTATAACGAATTTTTATCGTAAAATGTATTAACAAATGATTATATAAAACGAGATCGATTCTCTCATTATTGATAACATTTAAATCTTAATGAATTTATTTTCGAATACGCGTATTTTAAAAGATAAATGAATTTATAAAGTTAAAAAAAATCTTATCAACGAAATCGTTCGACATAAAGTTTATTAAATGATTCGTGATTTCGAATAACGAGAAGAAATCGATTTTAACGAAATTTTTATTTCGATAATCAAATTTATAAATTATAAAATCATTTTCGTTTTTACGATAATTTTGAATTGAAAATTTGAATAAATGAATGTTAAAATCTTTTTTTATATAATGATATTAAAAAGATAATTTATATAATATAATTTATGAGTTTTAAAATTAAGAGTAAAGAGAATAAGATTTATAAACTTATAAAAACGTTACATATTTTAAAACAATTTTCGAAAATTTAATATAATATCCTCGCAACGTATTTTAAAGAATTAAATTTTAAGTTTATTATTATTAATTTTTCGATATTCATTAATAATATTATCATCGTCGTTATTTATACAAACGACATTTTATTTACGAATTTTAATAAAATCGACATTTAAGCGATCAAAAAAAGTTTTATAAAAAGTTTAAAATGATCGATTTGAATTTATACATTTATTATTTTGATATAATGATCGTAAAAAATCGTATTAATCGTATTTTGCGTTTTAAATAAATAATTTATATCGAATTTTTTTTTATTAATTATGACATAATTGAATTAACGATTATTACAACGTTTATCATTAATAATAAGTTTTATATCATCGAAAATAATTTCGTGATCATTAAAAAATCTCGTTACGTTTATCAATTTATCGTTGATTTTTTAATGTATATGATGTTGAGCACGCGCCCGAATATCGTTTTCGCAATTTTAATGATTTTTCGATATAATTCGAATTTTAATATTTTTTATTAAAGCGTAATTAAGTGTATCTTTCAATATTTCAATTACATAAAAGATTAATAATTTATATTTCGAGACGATTTTAAATCTTTTATAAATTATATTGACGTTGATTAAATAAACGATTAAAACACTCGACATTTCATTTTTAAATACGTTTTTAATATAAATAACATAATAATTAAGTGATTTTTTAAATGATAATTTATAATAACGCTTTTAATTTGTGAAATCGAATATATTAATGAAGTTTAAATTATTAAAAAAGCGATTTAATTGCGCGAATTTTTTAATTAATTCAATTTAAGCGTTAAATGTTTTTAAATAATGATGATTTATTATAATAATTAAAACGTTATAACGTTAATTAAAAACCCTCAATTTCATGCTCGTATTAAACATATTAACATTTAACATCATTATATATAAAAATAAATCATCATCGAAAATGTCGTCTTAAAATATATTTTTATCGATTGATAAATAATCGACGGCCTTATCAAAGCCCTCTTTAAAAACAAATTCGAGAGATTTCGTTAATTGATCGAATTAAAACATCGCTTATAGGTGATCTCTCGCGTTAACTTTAGGAAAATCATCATTATAACTTTAAAAAAGCGATTTCATTAATTTTCACACTTCGGATGATCGATCGAATTTATTCATAAAATCTTAAATATTAATTTTAACATTCTTTGCGAACCAACTTCGATTTATTAAAACTTAATCTAAAGTTGATTTATTGTTATTGTTATTATAATCACAAATTTTGCGAACATTTATTTAAAAGATTCATATTTACGTGCGATTCAAATTTGAAAATAATATTATTATTTAAAAAATCGTTATCGCCAAATTTACTTAATTACTTACGAAAATTCTTTAATAACATGATTTTCAAATGCTTTCAGATGCTTTTAAACGTTATCACAATTATCATATTTATGCTTTTAAACGTTATTGCCGTTATTATCATTATTGCAATATATTAATCATAATTTATATACATTTTATCAATTATTATTGTCAAACATTAATATTTTAAAACGATTTTTATAAATTTTACGATCGATCGCATATATGCATATACAATTCGAAACATTTCATTCAATCGAAAAATTTATTCTTATATATATTCATCGATTATGTGTTGCTCGATTTTTGATATGCATTAAATGAATTGAAAACAAATTTGTCAAAAAACGGTTTTTCGTTAAAAAGTGAAATTTTTTCTATGTAACATCGTGGCGAATATGTTTAAAAGAACATAATCGTTTTCAGATTTCGATTTTCTTCGAATTTTCATTGTTTTTACCCGGTTTTGAACATCACGAATTTCGAATCTCGTATTTGAATTTTGAAAGGTTTAGGGAATATAGAGGGTGATAAAAGGAATATAAGATGTTTTCACGCTTATAACCCGACGTTACGATTCATTTTTGTTACCCGACGTTAATTTTCACGCTTATAATCCGACATTACGATTCATTTTTGTTATTCGACGCTGATGTTTCATTTTTATAATTCGAAATTTAAATTTAAAAAGATGCGAGCGAAGGGGAATGTTGAAATTCGGATCATGTGACGTTAAGCTTTGACATTTTTGATGGTCACGTGCGCACATTAATGCGCCCGTATATAGATCGCTCTTTCTTTCGTAATACTTTTAAAGTAATACAATTAAGTGTTCTATTCCATATTTTGACAGATTTGAGTTATATTTTTTACATTAATGATGATGATTACATTTTGATATATAAAGTTTTATATCGAGATTATTCGCTCAACGTGATATTTATTTATAATTCGATTTAAGATATCAAATATTTAATTTGACTTTAAGAGAAAAAATAAAATATTTCGACGCAATTTAATTTTTTCATTTTATAACGTAATAAAAAAAGATTGAAATTTGATATTATTAACGATGAATAAAGTTTTACGAATATTTTCGCGAGTTTTTTATTTGTGAGAATTTTCGAAAATATTAACACAATTTGAAAAAAATGACATATATAAATTAATAAATGATTGAAAAATTAAAAACCTTGATTTAATAATTTTAATATATTATGTTAATGATGTTTATATTTGAAAATTGATAAAATGTATATTAAAAAAGATGAATTGAATGAATTTAAAAAATAAAATATCGCATTAAACGAATTCTTTATCGATTATAAAACGATTATGATTATAATTAAATTAACTTTTATAATTATTAAAGACTCGAAAAGATGATAATTATCTTTTATAATCTTATAAAGAAAATAAATGCGAAAATCTTATTTATAAACTTTAAAAGCGTTCTCGAAATTGACTTCTTTAAAAAAATAAAATATATATAAAATATTAATAATCTAATTTTTAAAAGATATCGATAAAAGCGATAAACGAGTTAATAATAAATTGAAGTTTAATTTACGACGTAAAAAATTAATGTATTAAAAGAAAAAAAAATTACACAAAATGAATTTCGAATTAAAAGCGAAATTATTAATTATTAAAATATGAGAAAAACATCTCACGAACGTTTTTAATAAAAATTACGTATATAATGTAATAACGACACATTTTATATTTAATGAGAAATTAATAAAGTAATTATTTTTTAAAATATAAAAAATAAATTATAATTTTATTAAGACATTAAAAAATGATAATAATATAACATATTCAAATTTTAAAAATATTGTTAAAATAATAATCAATTATTATTAAAATCTTTACGATATCAAAAATTTTGACGAAAAGATTAAAAAACAAATATTGAATTATATTATAAAAATAATATCGTCGAAAATGATGTTAAGATTGAAAAAGTTGATATTATTATGAAAAATTAAAATCGTTATTCGTCGAATGACGTTAAAATCATTATTTAAAAAAGACGATTTATTTAATGAATATTATAAGACATTTATATAATATAAGAAATAAGAAAACGATTTTTTAATAATTATATAAACGTTAATGAGATTTTTTAATGAAATTTAAAATAAGAGAACGTTAATAAAACGTTGAATGAATAATATTTTAATTTTTTTATTCAAAAATAAAAGAAAATAAATAAATATTCGAAATTATTATTTTTTATTTATAATAAATGTGAATTATAAATTATTTACGAATATATTAATATAAAATTGATCGCGACTTTAAAAAAGGTTATTGATTTATAATAATCGATTTTTTTATTTAAAAGATTTATCGATAATAATGTTAAAATTATTTAAAATTTAATAATTAAATATAAGATTATAATGAGATTCGCGAAATAAAGATTAAAATTAATAATCATCTTTTTAAATTAAAAATATATATATAATAAAATCAATCATGAATTTTGTTTACGATATTAATTAAATTTAAAACATTAATAGAATACATCTTTTAAATTCGTCTTTTTTATCGAAACGCAAAAATCAAAATATTTATTAATAATTATTTTAAAAAAATCTTATAAATTCGATATAATGTATATTAAAAAGATTTATTAAATTATATTTTTTTCGTAATCATTATCGAAGGTTTTGCGCGTTATATAATCTTAAATTTAATCGTATTAAAAATTAAAATGAAAATCGTGCAATTGAAAATAATTATATATGCGAATAATATAATAATTATTATTTAAACGCAAATTGAAATCGACGCGTTAATAACAATTTTCAAGGTTTATTATAAGATCATAAGCGTTAAAATTAATTAAATAAAATTATATATTTTATATATTAAAAAAATAATTCGAATTCGATTTAAAAACGTTAAAGAAGGTTTTTTAAATAACTTTTATAAACATTTGAATATTTTTATTAACATCATAATAAAGCATTAATTTGATATATTTTAAATGAAAATATTGATAAAAATTGAAGCA
Source organism: Alectoria sarmentosa (assembly GCA_009733775.1). Taxonomy (NCBI): domain Eukaryota; kingdom Fungi; phylum Ascomycota; class Lecanoromycetes; order Lecanorales; family Parmeliaceae; genus Alectoria; species Alectoria sarmentosa. The sequence goes on from WOGZ01000203.1 coordinate 27,221, forward strand.
TCGATAAGAGCATAAAAGCGATATTATTTATCGATAAAAAATAAAATCATGATTATTAACATCTTCATAATATTCTTTTTTAAATACGCTCTTCGCTTTTTGAAAATGTTAATTAAAATTAAAAATAAATTAAATAAAAAATATTATAAGTTGATATAAAATAACAAAATTCGAAATATAATTCGAAATATATATTTTTGTTATTTTATAAATAAAAGTGAGATTAAAAATATTGATTTATATTTTATTATAAATGTTAACACGATGATTATCATTAATAAAGTTATTAATAATTTTAATAGTATTTAAATTCAATTCATAAAAGACGTTTCTATAATATACATTAAATTTAAAAATATTAACTCGATATACGTTATAGCAATGATTAATTTATGATTGTTATATTTTATCTATTAAATTAATCATGTTTTAAAATCTTTATAATTATTATAATGAAATTGAAAGAGAATATGAAACAAAATAAAAATAAAATATTTTCTTTTTTTATTAATAACAATAAAATTATTAATTATTTTCGTATAATATTATATACATTTCAAAAAGAATTTAGATTTCAATAATGTTAAAAAATTCAATTTAATAATGTGAAAGAATTTATGAGAGCGCGACGCTCGGGTATTTAACGATATTTGAAATTTAATACATTAATAACTTATAAAAAATTTTGATTTTATCGATTTTTTTTTAATGTTTATGATATAAAGTGCAACATGATAATTAATTTCAAATTGTATTTTTGAAATATGACATTTTATGCTTTTAAAATAAAAACATTCTTGATATTTCGATTAAAATCAAAGAATTTTTTTTTTATGAAAAATGTAAATTAATCGATCTTTTTTAAAAATATTAATTTTCATTAAATTTATCATTATTTATTTGATGATAAACTTTGAAATATTATTTTTAATAAAAGAATTTAAAAATTAATATTCGCAATTCGAAATAAATTTAATGAATTATTCATCGGAAAAGGAAAAATGTGAGCGAATAAATTTAAGATTTCGAGAATTAAAGACCTAGGTATTATAAAGGTTTTTATATAAAAAAATACGTACGAAATCGAATTTAATTTAAATTTCGTATTTATAATAACGATGTTTTATATATGACGTAAATGATTTTTTTTCGCATATTTGAATAAAATGCATTATTTCAAAGATTGTTTAAAAAAAATTTAAATCGATTTAATTGTTTTTTTCAAATTATTTATATTCGAAATTCGAATAATTAATGAAATAATCGTTTTTATAACTTTTAATTCGAATTTGAAAGATATTTTTAAACGATAATGAAACATTTTTTATCAAATTATTATATGAATTTTATGAAAATGTTATTTTTTTCATAATTTTGAGAAGTCGATTAAATATTGAAATTTTATAATTATTCGAAATTATTATAAAATTTTGATTCGAAAACATATTTTTTATAAATCGTATTTTTTGCATTTATGAGAGATATCGAAATAAAGATTATAATTTCGAAATTTTTAAAAAGTTGTAAAAGAAGTTTTCTCAATTATTGAAGATTTGAACAAATTTTCTATATTTTGTCGATTATGAGAATGATATTTATGATAATAATATAAAATACGTTATAAAATTCGACGACGTGAAGGATTTCAACGAGATGATTTAAAACGATATGAATTTAAATGAAATTAATAATATGAATAAGGCGGTTAAGCGTGTTTTAACATTTAAATAAATTTTAATGATTTGAAATTTTGAGGTTTTTTTAAATAAATAAAACGATTTTTATTATCTGATGAATCGATTAAGTTTCGTTTTTTTAAAATAGAATTTAATATATAATTGTCTCGAAAAAAACGGGGCGAAGCGACTTATAAATTCGATTCTTTATAGATTTCGTTGGTGGGGTACCTTTATTCAAAAAACTTATATAGTCTTAATAAAATAAACAACTTACAAATCAACGAAAATTAAAAGTCTTTCAATTTTCGACGAGTCGATATTATCCGCTTTTAATCGAGCTCGCATATGATTTACGATCATATAATTAAATCATAATAAAGTCTTTATATTTATAACATTGTTAATTTCTTTACGTGAAACATATTAAAAAAAAATGCGTTTTTGTTTTCATAATATTTTATTAAATTAATAATTTGCATTTTCAACGATGTATTAAATTAATAAAACAAATTAAATAATTAAATGTTAACATTATTATCAATTTGATCATCATTTAAAACAACTTAAAATTGATTCTATTATTATTTAAGCGTTTAAAAGTTTATTTGACATCATAAACAATAAATTTTATGTGTTAAAATTAACTTTTTAATTTTAAAAATCTTTTCAAAAAAGAGATTAAGACTTTATTATCGAATTTTTTATTTATTATTAATAACATTTTATTATTATAATTATGAAATTTAATTAATTTTAATTTCACGATGATAATCGTCGAAACGAATATTTTAAATTCAAAATTTTAATTAAATAATATAAAAAGAGTGCGAATCTTTTAAAAAGGTTTACACATTTATAATTATATTTAATATAATCTTAATCGAATTTAATTTTTATTATCAAATTTAAAATCAAATTTTTCGTACTATTAACATTATTGTATTATAATATTATCATTTAAATTTATTATTAATTTTTATATAAACATTTTTCATTATTATTATAAAACATTGAAATATAATAATAATAATTAATTAATATCAATAAAGATTTAAACGATTTTAACGAAGATTAATAAAGCATTTATTTTATTCTTTTTACATTATCGTTATGCGATAACGATTTTAAAGTCAATGAAAAATTATTTGACGTTTCAAATAATATTGAAACCTTTGATTTACGCGTTAAAGATAAATGATCTCATTCATTAATTTTTTTTAAAACGTTCAAATCGTTCCCTGAATTATCATTAAATTCGTTTATTTCGATATTTTTTCAAAACGATATTTTTTAAAATGATATTTTTGATTCATTTTTAATCGTGATAAAAAAACCTTTATTTTCGTTATCTTCGTTATTATTATTAATCTTTTATATTTTTTCATTTATCTTTTTCGATATTAATGATTAAATTCAACGTTTAAAATGTTATTAAAAATGTTTTTATAAATAATAAAGGCAGTTTTTCTTTAATCTTTATTATTATTTTGAAATTTATTATTAAATATATCAAATGAAGCGAAGATGCTAATGATTGATTAATATTAAATAATTTTCAACCTTTTATTAACATCATTAAGTTTAAAATTTATGTGATTATTCGTTAACGTTTTAATTATATTGATTATCAATTCATTAAAAAGCATAATAAGAATTTTTAAATTATATTAAACGTTATCGATGTTTATTATAAATTTACGAGTTTTAAAATTTATATCGAATTTATATATCAATTATATAACATTAACATTAATTTCAAAAAAAGCGTTCATTAATATAAAAAGGATTTTCATAAAATTAATGTCGAAATTATTAATTTGAACGATTTATTATCATTATTAAAATCTTATTTCATTCAACTTTTTTTTATAAAACTTGATAAAACTTATAATATCTTTATAACAATTTATATTTAAATTTATATGATTTATAATTCAAATATAATTAAATTTAATTTAATTATTTATAATATAATAAATGAAAAGCGTTATATGCTCGTAATTAAAAAGGATAGTATTATTATATTTCTTATCACAATAATAAAGATAAATAATTCATTAAAAACGATTTTAACGATTTTGATTTCATTAATCGCGAAATTTATGTTTTTTGCAAGGTCGTTAATCGCAAATTTAAATATCTCTTTATTAAATATTAAATTAAATTCTCTCATTTAAAGTTTGAAAAGTTTATAAATGAATTAAAAAAAAAGAAAAAAACGCAAATCGATATTATTTATATGAATATTGATATTTCAAATGTCAAGCGTAAACGCATCGAAAAAGCGTTATTTAACGCCTTCGCTTCAAGGAAAAATGATTATCTTAACGTTAATATAACGTATATTTTAAAAAAGAACGATTATTTTCATATTTATATAACATTTCTAAACGAATTAAATGATTAAAGTTATTCGAATTTCATTTTGAATGATTTTAACATTTTAGATATAATTAATTAAACGAATTAAAACGAAAATGAGAATGAGAATTTTATTAAATTAATAAAGAATCTTAATTTAAATAAAAGTTTATCGTTTATCAAATTTATGAATCTTGATATTCGAATTGTAATAAATTTTAATTACATTCGTTATTTCTTTATTAATTATTCGATATTTATCATTTATATTAAAATTCAATTTCGATTTATTAAAAACATTAAAAGCGTCAAAATTCAAGTTTTTATTTATGATATCATTAATCTTAATTATAATGTTAATAATAAACGCGATATTTGAACGATTTTTAATGTTTTACATATGTTCAATATAAGCGTTAATCTTTTATTAATTAAGAAGCTCTTAAATGTTAACATTAAATTTATTTTTTATAAAAAAGATTATGTTTTAATTTAAGATAATATAACGTTAATCGATACGCGAAATCACGATTTTTTTTTAAACTTTTAAAAAGATAATAATGTCTTAATCGTTTATAATATTTTTTCGAATTCGATTTATCAATTATAATATATTTATATAAGTTATTTAAATTAATAAAACTTTAATAAACTTTTTATTATTATTATAAATATAAATTTTTTAGAAAACATTATTGAGAAATATATTTATGAATGTTATATAATAAATCGTTAAAAGGTTATTTTTTATAATAATTTTATAACGTTTAATATTATATTAAGCGAATTTATTTATAACGATTTTGTTGAGTTTTTGATTTTTATTAATTTTAATGATTAGGTATAAATACTTTGTGACGTTTAAAAATGGTTTCATTTCTTATTTTGAGATTTATTGTATTCGTTATAAAAGTGAGACATTTATTATATTTTTACGTTTTAAGATTTATTTGAAATCTCGCGATTATCGAATTTATTATATTCGTTTTAATAATAAAGACGAATATATTAATAAAACCTTTTTTGAATATTTTATTTAAATAAATATCAAATAAAAATTCATTATCGCAAATAATTTTAAAATAAATGAAATCGTTAAACGATTTAATTATATTTTAATGAATAAAATGCATTCAATTTTATTAAATTTCAATTTTAACAAATTTTTTTAATTTAAAATAATAATTATAATTAATTATTTGATAATGCGTTCTTTTAATATTAAAATCATCGTTATATTTTTCAAAGTTTTTTATTATCGCAATTTTTTTTTCATTTATACATTATTAACTTTATCGGTTACGTTTTAAAACGAATTTAAAAAAAATTATAAATAAAAGCGAAAAATGTATTCTTTTAAATTATAAAAGCGAATTCATTTTTCGCCTTTATAATTTAATTAAAAAAAAGATTATTCGCGTTAATAATGTGCATTTCGTCGAAAAATGTTCACATTTTATGAATTTTAAAGAAAAAATTAAGGCTCACGAGCCTTTAAATAAACGTTAACGTTTTTTTATATTAACATTTATTATAAAAAAAGCATTAAATGAGTAACGTATCATTATATTATGTCGAAATTCAGGTCACGTCATAGGTCACGTAACGGGCGCATGCGCCCGTAATTTAGTCGCACTTTTCTTCGTAACATTCTTAGAGTAATACAATTAAGTGTTTTATATTATATTTTCACAGATTATAAGCCCGAGCTTGCCCGGCGATCGTTATAAACATAATTTATCTATTTATTATTATGATTATAATTATTTGTAAACATTTCATATTTATCGCAATGAGGCATTCAATTGTAAAGATCTTTATTTAATTAATCAACTTTCTTAAAATGAGTATTTTTCATTTGTAAGATAATCTTTGAATTTAAACGATTATGATTCGAAATTCGAAGATTAAAAGTCTTTCAATTCTCGATGAGTCGAAATTATTCGCTTTTAATCGAGCTCGCATTTATACGATTTAAGATTATCTGATCGAATTATGATAAGATTTTTATAACATTATCAATTTTCTTGCGTGAAACACATTAAATAAAAGAAAATGCGCTCTTATTTTTATGACATTTCATTAAATTAATGATTTATATTCTCAATGATGTATCGAGTCAATAAAACAAATTACCTTGAGGGAGATACCCTATTTATAAACAAGTTGATAACTATTTGAGAATAAAAACAATTTGTTGACAAATCAAAAATTGTTGACAAAATGTTAAAAAATTGTTGACGCATTGTTGACAGATTATTGATATTAACAATTTGTTGTTGGGAAATTGTTGGAAAATTGTTGACAAATTGTTGATTAAAGTTTTAATTGTTGACGCGTTGTTGTTATTGTCGCGTTTTTAACTTTTTGTCAAAGCGCGATTTATATTCGATAGGGTTCCCGTAAGATAAATAATTAAATGTTAACATTATTATCAATTTGATTATCGTTTAAAAGAATTCAAAATTGATTTTATTATCATTTAAGCGTTTAAAAATTTATTTGAAATCAAAAATAATAAATTTTATATGTCAAAATTAACGTTTTGATTTTAAAAAAATTTTAAAAAAAAAATTGAGATTTTATTATTGAATTTTTCATTTATTATTAATAACATTTTATTATTATAATTATAAAATTTGATTAATTTTAATTTTACGATAATAATCATTGAAACGAATATTTTAAATTCGAATTTCTAATTAAATAATATAAAAAAAATGCGAATTTTTTAAAAAGATTTATATATTTATAATTATATTTAATATAATCTAAATCGAATTTAATTTTTATTATCAAATTTAAAATCAAATTTTTTATATTATTAATATCATTTCATTATAATATTATTATTTAAATTTATTATTAATTTTTGTATAAACATTTTTCATTATTATTGTAAAATCTTGAAACATAATAATAACAATTAATTAATATCAATAAAGATTTAAACGACTTTAATGAAGATTAATAAAACATTTATCTCACTTTTTTCACATTATCGTCGTGCGATAACGATTTTGAAATCAACGAGAAATCATTTAACGTTTTAAATGATATCAAAAATTTTAATTTACGCGTTAAAGATAAATGATCTCGTTTATTAATTTTTTTTAAAACGTTCGAATCGTTTTTTAAATCATTATCAAATTTATTTATTTCGATATTTTTTTAAAACGACAATTTTCAAATCGATATTTTCGATTCGTTTTCAATCGTGATAAAAATCTCGTTTTCGTTATCATCATTATTATTATCGATCTTTTACATTTTTTTATTAATTTTTTTAATATCGATAATTAAATTCAGCGTTTAAAATATCGTTAAAAATATTTTTATAAATAATGAAAACAATTTCTCTTTAATCTTCATTATTATTTTAAAATTTATTATTAAACACATTAAATGAAACGAAAATATCAACGATTAATTAATATTAAATAATTTTTTATTTTTTATTAATATTATTAAATTTAAAATTTACGTGATTATTCGTTAACGTTTTAATTACCTTGATCGTTAATGTATCAAAAAATATAATGAAAATTCTTAAATTATATTAAACGTCATCGATATTTATTATAAATTTATAAATTTTAAATTTTATATCGAATTTATACGTCAATTGCATAATATTAACATTAATTTCGAAAAAACGTTTATTAATATGAAAAGGATTTTTGAAAAATTAACGTCGAAATCGTTAATTTAAACAATTTATTATTATTATCGAAATTTTATTTCATTTTTTTTATGAGATTCGATGAAATTTATAATGTTTTTATAATAATTTATATTTAAATTTATATGCTTTATAATTCGAAAGCAATTAAATTCGATTTAATTATTTATAATATAATAAATAAAGAGCGTCGTATGCTCGCAATTAAGAAAAATGATATTATTATATTCGTTCATCGTAATAATAAAAATAAATAATTCATTAAAAACGATTTTGACGATTTTGACTTTATCAATCGCGAAATTTATGTTTTTTATAAGATCGTTAATCGCAAATTCAAACATTTTTTCGTTAAATGTTGAATCAAATTTTTTCATTTAAAATTTAAATTTTTTATAAATGAACAAAAAAAGAAAAAGAAAACGTAATTCGATGTTATTTATATGAATATTAATGTTTTAAATGTTAAACGTAAACGTATCGAAAAAGCGTTATTTAACGTTTTCGCTTTAAAGAAAAATGATTATTTTAACGTCAATATAACGTATATTTCAAAAAAAAAATGATTATCTTTATATTTATATAACATTTTTGAACGAATTGAATAATCAAAATCATTCGAATTTTATATCGAATAATTTTAACATTTTGAGTGTAATTATTTAAGCAAATTAAGATGAGAACGAAAGTTTTATCAATTTAATAATAAATCTCGATTTAAATAAAAGTCTATTATTCGTTAAATTTATGAATTTCGATATTCGAATTATGATAAATTCGAATTATATTCGTTATTTTTTTGTTAATTATTCAATATTTACTATTTATATCAAAATTTAATCTCGATTTATTAAAGGCATTAAAAATGTCAAAATTCAATCTTTTATTTATAATATCATTAATCTTGATTATAATGTTAATAACAAACGCGTTATTTTAATGATTTTCAACATCTTGCACGTGCTCGATATAAACGTTAATTTTTTATCAATTAAAAAGTTTTTAAATGTCGACATTAAAGTCGTTTTTTATAAAAAAGATTATATTTTAATTTAAAATATTATAATATTAATCGATACGCGAAATCAAGACTTATTCTTTTTGAATTTATAAAAAAAAAAAAATATTTTGATCGTTTATAACGTTTTTTTAAATTCGATTCATTAATTATAATATGTTTATATGAATTATTTAAATTAATAAAACTTTAATAAACTTTTTAATATTATTATGAATATGAATTTTTTTAAAAACATTATCGAGAAATATATTTGCGAATGTTATATAATAAATCATTAAAAGGTTATTTTTCATAATAATTTCACAATTTTTAATATTCTATCGAATAAATTTATTTATAACGATTTTATTGAATCTTTAATTTTCATTAATTTTAACGATTATAAATATTTTATAACGTTCAAAAACCATTTCATTTATTATTTTGAAATTTATTATATTTATTATAAAAATGAGATCTTCGTTATGTTTTTACGTTTTAAAATTTATTTAAAATTTCGCGATTATCAAATTTGTCGTATTCATTTTGATAATGAAAACGAATGTATTAATAAAACCTTTTTAAAATATTTCATTTAAACGAACATTAAGCAAAAATTCATTATTATAAATAATTTCAAAATGAATAAAGTCATTGAGCGATTTAATTAAATTTTAATAAATAAAATACATTTAATTTTATTAAACTTTAATCTCAATAAATCTTTTTAATTTGAAATAATGATCATAATTAATTATTTGATAATGCGTTCTTTTAACATCAATATCATTATTATATCTTTTAAAATCTTTTATTATCGTAAATTTATTCTTTTTCATTTGCGTATAATTAATTTCATCATTTATATTTTAAAACGTATTCAAAAAAAACTTATAAATAAAAGTGAAAAATGTATTCTTTTAAATTACGAAAATAAATTCATTTTTGGCTTTTACAATTTAATCAAAAAAAAGATTATTCGCATTAACGATATATATTTCATTAAAAAACATTTATATTTTTATAAATCTCGAAGAGAAGATTAAGACTCATAAATTTTTAAATAAATATCAACATTTTTTTATATCAATATTCGTTATAAAGAAGACATTAAATGAATAATATATTATTATATTATTAAACGTTAAATTTATGATTTCAATTAAATCGTCAAATCGATTATTATTAATAAATATTCTATCGTTAATCTTTAATCGTTTTCAAAAATCTCATTTTATCATTATTATAATATGTGTGTTTATAATATTTAAATCTATTATATCAATTATTAGATTTATTATCATTTTTTTTATCAATATTTTCAAAATTTATTAAAATGAGAATTGTGCGAGAACATCTTAAATATAAAATTATTCAAAAAATATTTAATGATCATAAAAATCTCATTATTTCAAATCTTCGTGATTTATTATTTGATTTTTTAATGAAAGTTTTCTTTATCTTTGCCCTTTTTGCGAATTATATTAATAAATTTAACATTTTCGAATTTATAATTTACGAATAAACGATTTTTAATAATATGTTTCATATGAATTGAAAGTTTAATATGCGAAATGAGTATAAATCTTTAATAAATAATAATATTTCATATTTTATTTAAACGTTTTTAAGAATTTATATTTTCAAAAATCGTTGAATTTATATCATAAAATGAGATTTCGAAAAGGAAATCATTTATTATAAAACACGTTAAATTATTTAAAAATTCGAATAATAAAAGAATCGTGATTATTATAACATTTTCGCGTTAATAATAAAATTCATAAATTATAAAACGATTTTTACGTTTATGATAATTATGAATTAAAATATAAAATAAATAAACGTCAAAATTATCTTTTCTTATAACGATATTTAAAAGAACATTTATGTGTAATAATTTAAAGATTTTAACAAAAATAACATTAAGATTTATAAATTAAATAAGACTCTTTATAATTTAAAACAATTTTTCAAAATTTGATATTAACATTTTTTGATTTATATAAAAAAATTCGATTTTGATTTTATCAAATTAAACGATAATGTGTTTATGAACTTTAAAAAAAAGATTATTATAACGTTTTATGTTAATGATGTTTTGATTATAAATCGTAATAAAATCGTCATCAAATGAATTAAAGATGTTTTAAACTTTAAATTTTATATATTAAATTTGAGATTATCCGTTTTTTATTTAAATATAATCGTTAAAAAAATCATTATAATAACATTGTTCGTTTAAGATAAAAAGCGTACATCACACGTTTTTTCAATCACTTTAAATATTAAAATCTCATTTTTGTTAATATATTATTCGAAATCAATCGCAGATTAACGTTCGTCGAAGAGAATTATGTGATTTTTAAAAAGTTTTATAAAAAATATCAATTCGTTATAAGTTTTTTTATATACGTTATGTTAAAAACTCATCTCGATATCGCTTATATTATCTTTTTAATTAATTAATATTCAATTAATTTTATTTTAACGCATTAAAATGCGATTATTCGATTTTTTGATATTTTAAAAACACGATGCATTATAAATTCGTGTATAAACATTCTTTAAAGAATTTATTCAATTACATTAATTTTGATTGAGTTGAGAATTTAATTCGCAAATTCATTTTCGATTATTTATTTAATTTAAATAATGATGTTATTAATTAATTAAATAAACGTTAAATCATTATAATATTATTCATTTATAAAATAAAATATATCGATCAAATGTAAATTATTAAGAAAATTATTTGATTGAAAAATCTTTTTAATTAACTTTTGCGATTTAATGATTCGAATTTTAAGATTATCGTGATTTTTGAAGATAATTAAGACGTAATCGTTTTTGTAAAAAACGTTTAATTTTATGCTCGCATTAAACACATTAACATCGCTTATCATTTTATGCGCGAAAAAATTAATAATGATATTATAAATGTTTAATATATTTTTATTAACAAATAAATGATTAATGATTTTATTAAAATTTTATGTTTCGATAAATTTATTGTTTTTCGCGATGTCTTTGAGGTGGAAGCAATTTTATATTATTTATTTAAAATTATTTGAATCGTTTCGTTATTATTATTTAGCGCTCGTAATTTCAGAGGAGCGATTTTATTAATTCTCACACTTCGAATGATCGATCGAGTGATCGATCGAAATCGAAATTATTCGCAGAACCTCAATATCAGTTCTGACGTGTTAAAATTCTGTTATGTTCATTATATTAAGAGTTGATTTATCGTTATTGCAATTATAATCACAAACTTTGCGAATTTCTTTTCGAAAGACCTATATTTATATACGATCCAAATCTGAGATCTGCGCCGTCATTTAAAAGGTCGCTATCGCCGACTTTTCGTTAATTGTTTTGAATATTTTCATAAGATTATTATCATACTCATATCTTTAAGAATATATATTTATACTTTTAAAAATATATATTCATATCTTTTAAGGTCTTCGTATTCATATTCTCAAACGTTATTATCGTTATTATTATCATAAACATCGTCGTTATATATTATTCGCATATACGCTATTAATCTATCATGGCAATTTTATGACAAAAGCATATATGCATTATATGATGTATCAAGCTTGATTTTTTTTACAAAAATCTAACTATTTATAATGTTAAATTAAAAACCTTATCAAGATATTTTTTTGATAATCAAATTGTAATAATAAGATAGATATCTCGTTAAGTTACGTTTTTATCATAATAACATCTCATCGATAAAAAGAAAAGCATAACGACTTCGCTATAACTCAATTTTCAAACAATGTCTTGAATTTTCATTTCAAAAATAATATCGGCGATCTTTCGGCTCCTTCGCAACGTAATCGTTATCAACGAAATTTTCGCAAAGACCTGAATTAATACTTTTAAAAACGATTATCGAGGAATTTCTTATCGAGGAATTCCTTGTCGAGAAATTTCTTACCTTCTTTATCGGGATCGAGAAGTTTCTTTTCGTTATTCAAAAGTCGACGTTTATTTCTGATATCCAAAAGTCGACGTTTATTTCAATATTGTTTGAAAAACGTGAATACGTAATAATTCGTCTTCATATTCCTTAATTAGATTTTTTGCATTTCTCAATGTCTTCGCATTATATCACCTATCATACTCAAGATTATATCCCTTTCATTTAATCAGATATTTCGTAACTGTTCCGCGTCCTTTTCATACCGTTCTCTTATTGAAAATGTGATCGATTTCATACGACTTAAAAAGCTCGATATCGCCTTTCATAAAAATTAAAAAAAAAAAAATCAAATCTTAAACGATCGAACGAATCCGTTTTCAACGAAGTCGATTTCAATTGTTATATAATGAAAATTGAATATATTTATCAATTTTCAAAAACTTTTAAACGATAAACAAACTTATCGACTCTTTTCAAAACTTTGAAAAAACCGACATATTATTGCGACAGCTTTTTGATAATCTCAAAATTTATCAAAATATTATAATTCTTATAAAGGCGCAGAAAGGTCGAATCGTTAATTTTTAAAAACATTGATTCATGATATTTATCGTAATGATATTTGACGTTAATATTAATAAAAAAAATAACGTTTTTCGTCGAGATTCGAATATATAAAAACTTTGACGAGTTAATAATATTGAATAAATTCAAAATAATGTTCGAAATAAATTTATATGTTATCTCATTAAAAGTTTTTTCGATAATTGCAAATACAAAATTATTTAAAAAAATTTAAAAATGAGAGAGAATCTTTAATTATATAAAAAAAAATTTCAACGTGTGAATATAAAAGCGCATTGCGATTTTCATAATTTGATTAATTTTTTCATTATTATCATTAATTTGAAAATAATAAACAATGAAATATAATAACGAAACTTCTAAACGTTGAAAAATAATTTATTAAAATTCAAAAAGAAATTTGCGATCTTTATCGAAAATGATTATTTTAAAAATTTCTCAATCGAGCAATTTTAATCGATTAATTAATGCTTCAACTTATTGAGTTATATTTCAAATAAATTTTTTTGAAATGTCGATAATTCGTTTAATGAATTTATCAATAATTAACAAGATCGTATTATAAACATTTTTCTCAAAAGTCGATAATGCGAAAATAAAATTAAGGATCAACGTATAAAATGACATAAAAGGCGACTCTATTAAAAATAACGACTCGTAAAATTAATAACGTCTCGTTTAAAAAACTTAACAATTTGAATAATAACGAATAAATTCTCATAATTGATTAAAGAGATCTCGAATATATTAAAATGTTGATATGATTTTATAACATCTCTGAAATCTCGAATAATCGTTTTCGTATATTAAATGCAAGATTTTTTTGATCAATGATAAGGGAATGCAAAGTCGTTAATAACCTATAATTCTGTCGATGTGATAAATTAAATCATTTTAAAAAGTTTTCAAAATCGAGTTTGATTTTTTAAACAAAGTTTTCGAAAACGAGTTTAAATTTCTTAATAAGAATTTGAAATTTTTTTTCAATAATTTCGAACTTCTTTTTTTCGAAAAAACTTCGAAAAACGAATTCGAACTTTTTAATAATGAATTGAGAATTCTTTTCGAAAAAACTTCGAAAAATGAATTCGAATTTAACGAATTAAAAGAATGCGAATACGAATTGAAAGAAATTTTCGAATTTTAATTTTTTATTTATTCATGAATAAAAAAAAACATTACGACGTTTTCGTCGAACTTTTCATTTTCATTAATTTAACGCTATAAACGTGAATATCATAAATTATTCTTATATCCTTTTATGAAACGATATCGAAAATTATCGAACATTTTCATAAGCGTGCAAGCGAACAAGACGTTTAATTCCGAATATTATAAAATAAAGCATTTTTATTTTTAATTGACACTTATTAAACGAAACAATACATTTGAAATGATATATTCTTTTTTAAACTTATGTCTGACTTTTAAATTGAATTAACGAAGAAATTGAAAAACTTTTATAAATTTCACATTTATTTTCATAATCGATATAATAAAAATAATCGAATTTTGTTTCATAATATCGAGAATAATTAAATAATTAATTTAAATCATTATCGAATATTAAAAAGATTCTATCATATGTCTAATTTTCTTAAAAACTTATATAAATTCGACGATTTCAAGTTTTATTAATTAATAATTTTTCTCGACGGAAATGAGAAGTCTTGATAAGAAAAATATTGATTTCATATTAATATAAAAAGATCATTTATCGTGCTCGATCTTCTTATTGTTTTTGATATAAAAAATCACGACATCAAATCCGAATTTCTTAAAGACATTAAGATTTATTCAAAAAATTCAAAAAGAATTGAAATGTATCAAGATACATATCTTAAAGAGCGTTTTTTATAATTCTTCGAAAAAAGTTTGTTCAATAAAAAATGCTCTCGATAACGCAATCTTAAATGTATAAATCTTATATGAATTTTCTTTCATTAACGTCTCCTTTAATAAAATGATTTTTAAATCTTATAAAGATTTAATAAATTAAACATAAAAATGAACATATTAACGAAAATATTCGATGAATCTTAAATAATGTTTTAAATCGTCGAGCGTTTATGAATATCGAAGCAAATTAATGACTTTCAATTTTTCTTCGAAAGTTATTAAATTAAACGAATTCACTTTTTAATCAAAAAGACTCATATTCAAAAATCCTAAAAATGTTTTTTTTGAATTTAAAAACATATTGAATTTAATTAATAAAATAAATAATCGATAAAAATGAAATAAATGTTTAATTAAAAAGGTTGAATCGCATATAATATCATCAACGTATATTTAAACAAAATCTTTGATTTTTCGAAGAATTTTATCAATTTGTCTCTGCATATAAGAAATTGAATTTATATTTCTCATTATTAAAATCAAAAATGTCTTTTAATCACGATAATTAATTACGATTTATAAATGTCGATATTTTAAATAAACTCTTCATTAATAAAAGAATAAAAATGCGTTCAATATTAAAATATGTGAGCATCTTTATAATTTAACAATCACATTTAATTGCAATGATATCGAATAGACGTCTCGAATTAAAAGATTATTTAAATCTCGAATATCAATAATCGATCTTTCTTTTCTCTTATTAAAAAGATCCTTTTAAATAACGAAAATGAAATAATTAAAAAATGTCGATTGAGAAGTTCACTTTAAGCGATCTTGTTTATGAAATTTATCAAAAGTTTTATCAACGATATTTCTGTCACGCAATTTCAAGAGATAAACTTTAACTTTTCTTTCGTTACTTTTTAAACGACTTTTTTAATCATTTTTTAACGAAAATTTCATTTATTCATTTTCGAATATATCGATAAATCCTTCGTTAATTCATAAAGTAAAAAATTCTTCGACGAGATTAATAAAAGATTTTTTAATAATGTTATTTTTATAAATAATCATTTTGTTCGATAATATTTTTTTCTTCGTATCGAAAATTGAATTATTAATAAAAAAATCAAAAATTATGAATGAAAACATTAAGTTCACGAAATTGATAATTTTCGAAATATTTTACGAAATATTTGCGAGAAAAAGAAAAACCATAATCGCGATTATAAATGCTTTT
Source organism: Alectoria sarmentosa (assembly GCA_009733775.1). Taxonomy (NCBI): domain Eukaryota; kingdom Fungi; phylum Ascomycota; class Lecanoromycetes; order Lecanorales; family Parmeliaceae; genus Alectoria; species Alectoria sarmentosa. The sequence continues at coordinate 43,550 of WOGZ01000203.1, forward strand.
TTTAATTATCTCGATTTCTTCGATAAGATTATGAAAATATATTTCGAATTAAGATCAACTTGAAAACAATTTTCATAATCGATTTTTATGATAACATTTAAACGAAATTTTCGTGAGATCTTCATTTGATGATCAAAATCATTTTTAACGAGAATTTTCGTTATTTTATTATTTATTATGTGTATAAAAAGAATTAAATTTGTTTAAATAATAAATTTAAATATATAATCACGATCATCAAATAAGAAAAACGTAAACGTTTTGATTAACACGAACTTTTCATTATAAAACGAAATTATCGTTATTAAAAAAATTTGAATTTTTTTTCAAACGTATTATTCACGTTAACGAGCGATGATTATAATCGAAATTTTATAACTTTCGATATAAACTTTTTGATTAATAATGTTTATAAAAATTTCTTTTAAATTAATAAAATCGTTTTCAATTAACATATTAATATATAATTCATCGATTATATAAATTTCTCATCGGGCACACGCAAGAACTGCATTTTCTTAATCATCGATTTTCGAAAAATAATACGAGATAATTAAGTATTTCGAGATCTCATATTGTGAAAATCCCATTTCTCGAACTTTGAATAAAAAAATTATCTTGAAAATTATGATCTTAAATAAAAGTCTCGTTAATCAAAAATAATCGATTAAAATAACATTATAATCAATATCAAAATATATATTATTATTTATATCGATTTTAATGAATCTAACTCTTATTATAACATAATTTCAACTTCTGAAATTAAATTCAAAACCTTGATTAAAAATAAAGATAATGAATTTCATTATTCGAGAAATTTCAACGGCAGCGGAAAAAGATTTCGATTTTTTGAGATTAATAAATAATTTCATTGCGATAAAATTGAATTTCTGTGTAAAGAAATGAGATTTCGATTTTTTAAGATTTGCAAATAATTTCATTATAATAAAATTGAATTTTTGTGTGAAGAAATGAGATTTCGATTTTTTAAGATTTGCAAATAATTTCGTTACGATGAAATTGAATTTTTATATGAAAAAATGAGATTTCGATTTTTTGAAATTTATAAATAATTTCGTTGTGAAAAGATTGAGTTTTTTTATAATATATCTCTTACGTAAATGTTTATAAAGTTTTAATTTGAAAAAAAAAGATTCGTTACAATTACGATAAAAGATCTCGATTTTCATAAATTTTATAAAATGTTGATTATACATATTTGAAAAGTCTTGATTATCGTCGAAATAAATCTTATTGTTATTCTCATCCTGATCGATATATTCAAATTTCGAAATATTTTTCGAAATTTCAAAATAATAATTATCAAGGTCTTATTGCTCGTGATCTATAAAATTCTCGATTATAAAAACTTGATAAATAACAATCTTTTGAGATTATCGAGATTGAAAATCTGATTATTGTCAAAATTGTCGATCGAGATTAAAATTTTTATCGTCTCTTTTTGAAAATTCTCGGAATTGATTTTCCGCTTTTGAAATTCTTTATTATAAATGATTTAACGTCGTCGAAACGAACGCATTTGATGATAATATAAATTATAATAATTATCGAGACGAAAAGAATTAAATAAATCGAAATTGATCTTGAAATTCTTTTTGAAAATTCGATTAATTTGATTAATCATATATTTGTTGCGAATTTGAATAAGCATTTTGAGCGTTAAAAAAATAATAAAAAAATGCTTGATAATCGCCTCGCTATTCAAAAGTTTATTATTGTTATTATTGTTATTAACCTTGAAACGATTAATATGATCGAAATTATAAATTGTTAAAAAAGAGATTTCGATATTTATCTATTTGATTCTGACGATTTTTTTGAAAACGTGTTTAACCTTAATTGAATATTTGACGATAAGAATTCATTTCAAATTAAATATTTTTTTTCAATTTCAGAATCTGAATAAAGAAAGCAATAATAATCGTAAAAGAAAATAAATTTATAAAGATTCATAATTCTACGACAATATCTTAATAAACAAATATCAATTAATTTTTCACGCTATCGATATTTATCGATTTAACATAACATAAAATAACCTAAACGTAAATAATAAATTTTCGACGAGTTTTGACGTCGTGAAACGTGTATTTCTCGAAAATAAGATGATAAAAAATCATTTCGATAAATTTTTTGAATCTTTTAAAGATCGTCGAGCATTATTCTTTCACGTTATTTTTATTGATTCTCAATTTTATTTTTTCGAAATTTGAAAATTTGATAATATATTAAATCAATATCGAGTTTTTTAAAGCGATGTTAAAATTATTATAAACAAATGTTACTCTTTTGACAATAACGAGATCTCAAATCCGTTTCACAAAAAGAATTGAATTTCGATAATAAGTGTTTTTCTCGATTATGATGACTTCGTTTTTCTCATAAAACTTATCAAAATGAAAATTGAAGAATTTGAAATCGACGATATTTCATCTATTATTATTATTATCATTATCATTTCCTTTATCTTCGACATCAAAAAATTTTATCGATTTTGAAGATTCTTATTGATCAGCGAAAAATTGAGAATTTTGAATAATTATTTGAACAATTTGAGTGATGAAGTCACGAAATTTTTGAAAAGTTATTTGATTGATTATAACGTCTTTTTCCGATGAGATCACGAGTATCCATTTAAAAGATTGTCGAATGTTAATTATCGATGTAAATTTCGAAAAGAAATTTGAGATTCTTGATTTTGAAGAAATATTCTCAATGAAAAAAGAATCATATTTCCTAAAATATTAAATGAGATCAAATTATTATCGAAAATCGTAAATCTTATTATTAAATGCTTTGATTGTTTTTCGAAAAATGAGAAAATTCGTTGATTAAATGAATGAAAATTCTAACGATTTTGTCGAGAAAACTTTGAATGTTTTCGCTATCGATGTTTGCTAAAATTAAAATTTGAAATAATTCTTGATTACATAATCGATGATAAATTCGATAAATTTTGGAATTTCATGAAAATGAGCGTTTTCGATAACAAAAATGAATTAATAAATCTGATGATTGATTTTGATAAGATTCTCGTGAAGTGATGAAAAAATTAATTTGACGATGCTTTCTCAAAAAACGAAGTTTTTAAAATTCGTAAAAATTAAAAAATAATGGGCGGAAGTTGAGAATTGAAAAGTCGATGAAATAAAATTCGACGATTTTCAAATAATAACGAAGGATCTCCTAAATCGATTAATGATTAAATAACATTAATATGATGTTATTATCATATTATTATGACAATTTCATGATAAAAGCATATATGCATTATGTGATATATTAAGCTTGATTCTTTTTATAAAAATCTAACTATTTGTAATGCTAAGCTAAAAACCTTATCAAGGTATTTCCTTGACAACCAAACTGTAATGATAAAACAGATATCTCGCCAAGCTACGTTCTTGTCGTGACATAATCACTATTGTCAAACATTAATATTCTAAAACGACTCTTATAAGTCTTATAGTCGATCGCATATATATATATATACGCATATACAATTCGAAATATTTCGTTCAATCGGAAAATAAACTCTCACATATATTCATCGATTATGTGTCGATCGATTTTTGATATGCATTAAATAACTTGCAAATAAATTTGTCAAAAAACGATTTTTTATCAAAAAGTGAAATTTTTTATATGAGATATCGTGGCGAATATGTTCAAAAAAACATAATCGTTTCAAATTTTCGATTTTCATTCTTTTTATTCGATTTTGAACATCGCGAATTTCGAATCTCGTTTTTAAAATTTGAATGTTTATAAAAGATAAGAGTGATGCATAAGGGGTAAAAAATAATTTATAAAATAAAAGTGATTTATAAAAGAGAATAATCATTTTCTTTTTCGAATTTTCATTATTTTTATTTGATTTTGAACATCGCGAGTTTCGAATTTTATATTTGAAATTCGAGTTTTTATAAAGCGTATAAAAAATAAGAGAGATGCATAAAAATGATTTCACATTAATTATTCGAGGTTAAATTCATTATAATTATTCGACGCTCGATTTATTTTATTTATTCGATATTCGATTTTTTTAGAAATATGCGTGCGAAAAGAAATGTCGAAATTTGAATTACGTGATAGATTACGTGACGAGCGTATGCGCTCGTAATTTAATCGCACTTTTCTTTATAGCACTTTTAAAATAATTCAATTAAATGTTTTATATCATATTTTCACATATTATTAAACATTGAATTTATAATTTCGATTAAATCGTTAAATCGATTATTATTAACGAATATTCGATCATTATTAATCGTTAATCGTTTTTAAAAATTTCATTTAATTATTATTATAATGCGTATATTTATAATATTTATTAAATTTATTATATTAATCGTTAAGTTTATCATTATTTTTCCTTCGTCGATATTTTCAAAATTTATTAAAATAAGAATTATGCGAAAACATTTCGAATATGAAATTATTAAAAAGATATTTGATGATCATAAAAATCTCATTATTTTAAATTTTCGTGATTTATCGTTTGATTTTTTGATGAGAATTTTCATTATTTTGTTTATTTTGCGAACTATATTAATAAATTTAATATTTTCGAATTTATAATATATGAATAAACGATCTTTAACAATTTATTTTATATGAATTAAAAAATTAATATGCGAAATGAATACAATTTTTTTATAAACGATAACATTTAATGTTTTATTTAAACGTTTTTAAAAGTTTATATTTTTCGAGATCGTTAAATTTATATCATAAAACGAGATTTCGAAAGAGAAATTATTTATTATAAAACACGTTAAATTATTCGAGGATTTAAATAATAAGAAAATCGCGATTATTATAATATTTTCGCGTCGATAATAAAATTCATAAATTATAAAACGATTTTTGCGTTTGTGACGATTATGAATTAAAACGTGAAATAAATAAACGTTAAAATTATTTTCTTTCATAATAATTTTTAAGAGAACATTTATATATAATAATTTGAAAACTTTAATAAAGATAATATTAAGATTTATAAATTAAATAAGATTTTTTATAATTTGAAATGATTTTTTGAAATTTGATATCAACATTTTTTGATTTATATAAAGAAATTGAATTTCATTTTTATCGAATCGAATAATAATGTATTTATAAATCTCAAAAAAAATCATTATAACGTTTTATGTCGATGATATTTTGATTATAAATCGCAATAAAGTCGTTATTAAATGAATCAAAGATGTCTTAAACGTCAAATTTTATATGTTAAATTTAATATTATACGTCTTTTATTTGAGCATAATCGTTAAAAGAGATTATTATAATAATATTATTCGTTTAAAACAAAAAGCGTACATTATACGCTTTTTCAATTATTTCAAATGTTGAAATCTCATTTTTATTAATATATTATTCGATATTAATCGTAAATTAACGCTCGTCGAAGAGAATTTTATAATTTTTAAAAAGTTTCGTGAGAAATATTAATTTATTATAAGTTTTTTTTATATACGTTATATTGAAAACTCATTTCAATATCGCTTATGTTATTTCTTTAATTAATCGATATTTAATTAATCTTATTTCAACGCATTAAAATGTGATTATTCGAATTTTTTGATATTTCAAAAATATAATGTATTACGAATTCGTATATAAGAGCTTTTTGAAGAATTTATTCGATTATATTAATTTTAATTGAATTGAAAATTCAATTCGAAAATTCATTTTCGATTGTTTATTTAATTTAAATAATAACGTTATTAATTGATTGAACAAACGTCAAATTATTGTGATATTATTTATTTATAAAATAAAATATATCGATGAAACGCAAATTATTAAGAAAGTTATTTGATTTTTTTTTAAATTAACTTTTACGATTTGATGATTTAAATTTCAAAATTATCGTGATTTTTAAAAACAATTAAAACGCAATCGCTTTTATAAAAAACGTTCAATTTCATATTTATATTAAACACATTTACATCGCTCATCATTTTGTGCGCGAAAAAATCAATGATAATATTATAAATGTTTAATATGTTTTTATTAATAAATAAATGATTGATAATTTTATCAAAATTTTATGTTTCGATAAATTTGTTATTTTTCGCAATATCTTTAAAATGAAAATAATCTCACATTATTTATTTAAGATTATTTTAAATCGTTATTTTAAAGAAGACGTTTAAAACGCTTAAATCGTTTAAATCGTTTCGTTACTATTATTCAACGCTCTTAATTTCAAAAAAGCGATTTCATTAATCTTTATATTTCGAATAATCGATCAAATAATCGATCGAGATCGAAATTATTCGCAAAATCTCAATATCAATTTTGACGTGTTAAAACTTCGTTATGTTATTATTATATCAAAAGTTGATTTATCGTTATTATAATTATATTCACAAACTTTGCGAATCTTTTTTCGAAACATTTATATTTATGTTCGATTCAAATTTGAGATTTGCGACGTTATTTAAAAGATCGTTATTATCGTCTTTTCGTTAATCGTTTTAAATATTCTTATCAAGATTATTATATTTATATCTTTTAAAATCATTATGCTCATATTCTTAAAATCATCATATTTATATTTTCAAACGTTATTGTCATCATTATTATTATGAACATCGTCGTTATACATCGTTCGCATGCACGTTATCAATTATTATTATCAAACATTAATATTCTAAAACGACTTCACGAATTTTATAATCGATCGCATATATGCATATATGTGCATATGCAATTCGAAATATCTCGTTTAATCGAAAAATAAATCTTCACATATATTCATCGATTATGTATTAATCGATCTTTGATATACATCAAATGATTTATAAATAAATTTGTCAAAAAACGATTTTTCGTCAAAAAGTGGAATCTTTTCTATGTGTCACCGTGGCGGACATGTTTAAAAAAATATAATCGTTTTCAGATTTTCGATTTTCACTCTTTTTACCCGGCTTTGAACATCGCGAGTTTCGAATCTCGTTCTTTGAAATTCGAATGTTTATGAGGGGGGGGGAAGAGGGTGATGTATAAAGAATAAGAGTGGTTTATAAAGATAGAAATGATTCATAAAAAAATGATCATTTCCTTTTTCGAATCTTTATTGTTTTTATCTTTGAACATCGCGAATTTCGAATCTCGTATTTGAAATTCGGGTTTTTATGAGGCGCATAAAGGGTAAGAAAGGTGTATAAAGATGATTTTACATTAATTACCCGACGTTAAACTTATTGTAATTATCCGGCGCTCGATTTTCTAGAAGCATGCGTGCGAAGGTGAATGTCGAAATTTAAATCACGTGACAGGTCACGTGACGGACGCATGCGCTCATAGTTTAATCGCGCTTTCCTTCGCAGTACCAATAAAGTAATACAATTAAGTGTTTTACATTATATTTTCACACAAATTTTATATTATATATCGTTTTCAACATAATATCATTCAATAAAAAATCTTTCAAATTGTATTTTATATTATGTTTTTTATATTATAATCGTTTATCAATAAAGTAAAATTTTAATAATATTCGTTATTATATACATTATAATCGTATCACAGCAATAAATATATTATTTTAACGACACATAAAAATACATATATTATTTTGCCCGTTTAATATATTTTAAAACTCGCAATTTTCGATTAAAGAATTTAATTTATAGCGATTAAATGATGATTCATCATTCGTTATATAACGATTATTTTCCAACTTTAAAATATTGTCAATCCTAAATAAATTGACGAGAAACGTTGATAAATATATTATAATTATATAACGATTATATAACGATTGTGCATTAATTGCAACAATATCATATAAACGAATACTATTTTACTCACCTTCGAGGTGCTATATCTAAAAAAAATATAATTAAAAATAATCGTGATTCGATTTTATAATGATTATGAAAAAATTAAGAAAAGGTTATAAGAAGATTATGAGAAGGTTATGAAATAAATTTAAATCGTTTTATATGTTTTTTTTAAAACTTATTTTCGTTAATAATTATATAATCGTTTTAAATGTAAAATAATTATAAAACGATTATCAATCGCCTTATTATTTACGATATAACTTTAAAATAATCGTAAATGATTATCGATTTTTTCACATCTCTTTTATACTTTCAAGGTGATTAAAATATGATTTTCAATCGTCGCACTTTTTTGCAAAGAACCTTTTTGCAATCTTATATAATCGTTTTACAATTTATAAAAATCATTTAAATATCATTTAAAAAAATTCTTGCGATCGCTTAAATGCCCCTTAAAGAAAATTCTTACGATCATTTAAATGCATTTTAGAGAAGATTTTTACGATCATTTAAATGCCCCTCAAAAAATCTATTGCGACCGTTTAAATGCATTTCAAAAAAGATTTTTGCGACCGCCTAAATGCCCCTCAAAAAACCTTTAACGATCATGTCAAAATATGGAGTAAAACATTTAATTGTATTGCTTTAAGAGTATTACGGAAGAAAGAGCGATTTATGTACGAGCGCATTAATGTGCGCACGTGACCGTTAAGGCTTGACGTCACATAACTCAAATTTCAACATTCCCTTTCACTCGCATCTTTTTAAATTTAAATTTCAAATTATAAAAATGAAAATCAACGTCGAATAATAAAAATGAATCGTAACGTCGAATTATAATCGTGAAAATTAACGTCGAATAATAAAAGTGAATCGTAACGTCGGGTTATAATCGTGAAAACATTTCATATTCTTTTATCATCCCTTATACTCCCTAAAACATTTAAATTTCAAAACACGAAATTCGAAATTCGCGATGTTCAAAATCGAATAAAAACAATGAAAATTCGAAGAAAAGTCGAATTCGAAGAAAAATCGAAATTTGAAAACGATTATATTTTTTTGAACATGTCCGTCACGATAATACATAAAAAAAATTCCACTTTTTGACGAAAAATCGTTTTCTGATAAATTTATTTTCAATTCATTTGATGTATATCAAAAATCGAGCAACACATAATCGATGAATATATATAAAAATAAATTTTTCGATTGAATGAAATATTTCGAATTGTATATGCATATATGCGATCGATCGCAAGATTTATAAAAGTCGTTTTAGGATATTAATGTTTGATAATAATGATTAATAAGATGCATGCAGATTGCGATCGATACATTGCGATAATAATGATGATAATAATAATAACAATGATGTTTAAAAACATAATGTTTAAAAGCATAAATATGATAATTATAATAACGTTTAAAAACATTTAAAAGCATTTGAAAGTCATATTATTAAAGAATTTTCATAAATAATTAGACAAATTCGGCGACAGCGACCTTTTTGATAATAACGCAATTCTCAAATTTGAATCGCACATAAATATAAATTTTCTAAATAAATGCTAGCAAAGTTTGTGATTATAAATGCAATAACGACAAATTAATTTCAAATTGAATTTTAATAAATCGACATTTATTTATAAAAGACGTTAAGATTGATATTTAAAATTTTGCGAATAAATTCGATCGATTATTCGAAATGTGAAAATCAATAAAATCGCTTTTTTAAAACAGTTGAATAATAACATTGAATTAACTTCACAAATAATAATTGCTTTTTTGAATTTAAATAATGATTATTTTTCTGAAATTATAATAATAACTTCTTTAAAATTATAATAACGACTTTTCTAAAATTAACGCGAAAGATTATTTATAAACGATATTTCAATTCAATCAATTAACGAAATTTCTCAAATTTGTTTTTGAAAAAAGCTTTAATAAAGTCGTCGATTATTTATTGATCGATAAAAACATATTTTAAAACGACATTCTCGACGATAACTTATTTTTATACATAATAATGTTGAATGTTAATATATTTAATACGAACATAAAATTGAAAATTTTTAATTAACGTTATAACGTTTTGATTATCGCAATAAATCATTATTATTTAAAAACATTTAACGTTTAAATTAAATTGATTAAAAAATTCGCGCAATCAAATCGCTTTTTTGATAATTTAAATTTAATCAATATATTCGATCTCATAAATTGAAAACGTTATTATAAATTATTATTTAAAAAATCAATTAATTATCGCATTATTTATATTAAAAATGTATTTAAAAATGAAACGTCGAATATCTTGATCATTTATTTAATCAACGTCGATATAATTTATGAAAAATTTAAAATCGCCTCGAAATATAAATTGTTAATTTTTCGTATAATTAAAATATCGAAAAATGCGCTTAATTGCGTTTTAATGAGAAATATCAAGATTCGAATCGTATCGAAAAATTATTAAAATTGCGAAAACGATATTTGAGCGCGTGCTTAATATCGCATATATTAAAAAATTAATAATAAATTAATAAACGTGATGAGATTTTTTAATGATCACGAAGTCATCTTCGATAATATAAAATTTATCATTAATAATAAACGTTAAAATAATCGTTGATTCAATTATATTATGATTAATAAGAAATTTTTCGATATAAATTATTTGCTCAAAACGCAGAATGCGATTAATATAATCTTTTACGATCATTATATCGAAATAATAAATGTATAAATTCAAATCGATCATTTCAAATTTTTTATAAAATCTATTTTTAATTATTTGAATATCGATTTTATCGAAATTTATAAATAAAATGTCGTTTATATAAATAGCGACGATGATAATATCATTAATAAACATCGAAAAATCAACAATGATAAGTTCGAAATTCAATTTTTTGAAATACGTTATAAAAGTATTATATTAGATTCTCGAAAATTGCTTTAAATCGTATAACGTTTTTATAAATTTATAAACCTTGCTTTTTTTGTTTTTGACTTTAAATCTCATAAATTGCATCACATAAATTATCTTTTCGATATCGTTATATAAAAAAACGATTTTAATATTTATTTATTTAAATTTTTAATTCAAAATTATCGCAAAAACGAAAATGATTTTATAATTCATAAATTTGATTATCGAAACGAAAATTTCGTTAAAATCGATTTCTTTTCGTTGTTCGAAGTTATGAATTATTTAATAAATTTTATGTCGAACGATTTCGTCGATAATTTTTTTTTTGATTTTATAAATTCATTTGTTTTTCAAAACACGCGCATTCGAAAATAAATTCATTAAGATTTAAATATCGTTAATGATAAAAGAATCGATCTCGTTTTGTATAATCATTTATTAATGTATTTTGCGATAAAAATTCGTTATGACCTTTTTAAAGCTTCGAAACTCATAAAATTCAATGAAAACGACTTTTATTAATAAAACGAAAAAATTCGAAATGAAATTTCGATATAATCTTATGATTTCGAACGATTTCATAATAAAAATAAATTCAAAAACTTTATTGATTATAAAGCGAATGATAAATTTAAACGTCGATATAAATAAAAATGAAGAAATCGCAATATTATCATTGAGCGTATTAAACGATTATTTTATTACGAATTTTAAATCAAATGAATTTAAAACGATTACGATTTCTGACGAAATTATTTTTAAAATTAAAATGAAATTAAATAAATCATCAATTTTTTTTGATGATAATTGCATATCTCTTTTGACGCTTCTTCTCTGAAATTATAAAAAAAAAAAAAAGATTTTAATATTCGATATTCTCAACGAGTCTACGTTTATTACGATAAATGTTAATTTATTTCTTAATGATAATAATGCTCAATTCGAAAAAAATGAGTTTGAAAAAAACGTTATCGATTCAATTAACATTAAAAACAACAATTACTTCACCGCTATTTAAAAACATGCGATAATTTTTATTTTGATATTTTAAAAAACGCTCTTTGATAGCGCGATCTTGATATTTTTTTCAATTAATATTACGAAAAATAATTTAATAATAATCGATTTGATCGATAATGCGTAAATGAAATATATTAAAAAAAAATTCAATATTGATTTCGAATGAAATAACGTCGCGCTCGATAACGAATTGAATATTATAAAAAATATTAATCATTCGAACGAACTCTATTTAATATTTTTGAAACAATTTTTTTTTTTTTAAATATAACGCTGACTTTGCGTTAAATGATAACGTTTAAACGTTTAAATTTATTATTCATTTAAAAATTATCAAACACGATATTTTTTCAAATGATATTCTTAAATAATCGAAAATTTTTTATTTAATAATTATCGAATTCAATGTCGCAATCAATGCGAAAACGAATACATTTATTATTATTATATTTCGAATCATTAAAAAATATCTTGAACGCGGTAAAAATTATTAAATCAAAATTATTAAATAATAAATAAACGTCAAATCAAAGGATTTTATCGTTGAAAAAAAAAAATTTATTCAAAGTCATTTCAAAAGACATCGAATAAGTTTTGAAAATCGTTATAAATCAAATCGTTTTATCATTTTTCAAAAACAATGTGTCGTTTATATGATTTCATTTTCATATTAATCATAAAATATGATTCGCAAACATCGTCGAAAAATGAAATAAAAAAATTCATTTCAATGCACATTTTAATCAATTTTTTGAGATTTTGAACGTTTAAATGATTATAATATACGTGTCATATACAAAAAATTACTTTATCGATTTGAAATTTCGATAAAAATTTTAAAAACTTTTAATTGTTAAAAATAAATTTAATTGAAAATTCATTATAAATGAATTTTTTTTTATTAATGATTATTAAAATTAAAAAAGTTTTTTCTCAAATATCGAGCGCATAAAAACGATTTTAAATATATTTGAAAAAAAAACGTTGCTTTTCGACGACAATATGGTCAAAAATAAAAATAAAAAAAAATCTTTATTTTTTTAATTGTTTTTCAAAAATGAAATTAAAATTATAATCAAATATAAATCAAACGTCTCGAAAAGCTAAAATGCGTTTAATATTATTTATTTTGCATTTAAATTCGATGCTTTCGAAATCGATAATCATATGATTATTAATAAAATCATTCATAAAACGTGAAAATTGAAAAGATTTAAAAATCGAAAAAATCGAAAAAATGTGAATCATATATTAAATGTATACACAATTTCGAAATCAAAAAAAAACATTGTTATTATAATAAAACAAGTAATAATTTGCGCTTTATCGACAATTTTAAATTTAATAATTTTATAAATCTTTTTATTTAAGATGTCAAAATTTGTGATAAATTCGAAAATCGATTTAAAAGCGATAAAAATAATAAAGATAATAAAAATGATAAAATTAATGTGAGCGATAAAATAATGAGCGATTTTTAATTGAATAATCATCACAATTGCATCAACATTATTAAATTAATTCTTTGATTTTTTAACGGGTTTGAATTCGAAGTTTTTTTCTTCTCGATCACGTTTTTCACGATTTTCACGATTATCATAATTATTACGATTATCGCGATCATCGCGATTTCCGCGATCTTTTTTATTTGCATCATTTTTATTTGAACGCTTATTATATATATCGTATTCATTGATATTATATCAATTTTTTTTATAATAAATATAATATTTATAAATTTAAATATAAATGTGAGAATTATTAAAGTTTGCGCTCGTTTAAATACGATGTTTAATAACATCTTTAACGATAATAAAAATAAATACGAATTATTAAATATGTTCAAAAAAACCGTTAATAATAACGATGAGCGTATACGTTTTCGAAATGAAATCGAATAAATTGATAACGATGTTAAAAAATCGAATTATCGCATAATTCAACGTTCATTTGATCTCACGATCTTCATCATAAACGTTATAACTTTAATTATAATTTTCGCGATACGCATTATATTAAGAATTCAATTTCTTATAAAAATGATAAATTTTTTAATTTTCATCGAAAAGAAAAATCGCTCGATCGAATTGATTTTTGAATTTTCGAATAACGCTCATAAAGATATTAATATATTTTTACGACTTATTTTCGCAAACGATTAAAATGAAAAATTTCAATTTAAAAATGATAAAATTAAAAATATCAAAATTTCGAGATTTATATTTTTCGAACTTTCTTCAAACATCAAAAACATTGATGTGATATTCGATTTTGTTTTGAAAATTGTTTTCGTAACGAATTTTCATCATCGTGTAAATTTTATTATGCGTTTCGATTTAAATTGAGATATTTATTTTAATAATAACAAATTTTATTTCAACGATTAAACGATTATTCGAAACGTCTTTTATTTCAATATTAAAGTTTTCGATAAACATAATTATATCGATTTCGATTCAATATCACAATTCAATTAAGCTCAAAAAAATTTACATTTAACGTTTTCATTTAATATAATTAACAATTCTCATAAATATTTTAATTTTTTCAAATTAATTTAAAAAGATTGAAAATTTGATTTTAAAATGTTCGAATATGATGTTTAAAGGAAATTAATTTAAGTTTCAAAATTTAAAAGTTTTTGAAATTTGAATTTGAATTTAAATTTGCGCTTATGTTTATATTCGAAAAAATGATTTATAATGAAATAAAGTTTGAGAATAATGAGGTTTACGTAATAAAACTTTTAAAAATAATTGAAATAAACGATATCGAAGAAATAAAGCGCGCTCTGAAACCGAAAAGCTTTTTATTAATAATAAATTTTGATAATGATTCGAGAGTTGATTATTTCGAAATAAGAATAAAATCAACGCAAAAGTTTGAAACAAAATCGTTATCGTTATCGTTATCGTTATCGTTATTCAAAAAATGTTTAAAAACTTATAAAATTTCGAGGATATGAAAAAAGTTTTTTTGAACTTTGAAATTAATTTAATATAATTTAAATTTTCGTTTGCGAAAAATCTCAGCGTCGCAATCGAAAAAATATTTAATAATGTTTAAAAAGACGATAAATTTTATAAATTTTATAAATTTTATAAAAATATAAAAATGTTAATTTAAAGAGACATCGTTTAATTTTATAAATCATAACGAATTCATAAAAAATTCGTTATTCGAATTATATTAATCGTTTTGATAATCAGAAAACTCCTTTAAAAGAAAAACAATAAAATTTTAAAATCAAAAACGAAATTAATAATTTCCTTTCGCTCGCTTAAAGCGCTCGAATATAATATCGTTATTATTAAATCGTTTTATAATAAAAACTTTTTCTTTTTTGATTTTCGAAATAAAGAATTTTTTTTTTTTATGTTTTGATATGTTAAACACGCGAGATAAAGAATGATTTTTTTTTAATTGATTATTAATCTTTATTTTTGTTTTTAATTTTTTAATTTTCATTATAAATATTTCGTAATTAAATCGTCAAATATGATTATCGTTATCGAATTTTGAATAAAACGATTTATAAAATGAAGATATGTTATTTATTATTTTAACGTGTTTCACGCAGAGAAATTAATAATGTTTTAAAAATTTAATGATTACGTGATCACGATCGCAAAGCAATATCGATATATCACAATTAATTACGATATGTCTCGAATCATTTTGATCGCTTTATTTTATCTCAAACGAAAATGAAAACGATATGAGTTATTGACGAGAGCGACGCGAATATTAATAACGTTTTAACGTTCGAAAAAGCGATATTGATCTTTAAAGACGCTCGTAACTTTTAAAAAAACGTTATTAATTATCAAAAGAAGCGTTTTAAATGTCGTTAATTTTTAATGTTATTTTTCTCGTTTTGTTTCTTACGCTCTCATTATAAGCGAATTATAATCATTTAGATTTAATAATTATTTTGCTTATAACGAGCATTGCTCATATCAAGAAAATTGTGATGCATAAATGTAACGATTTTTATAATTGATATTTTCATTATAATAAATATAAAAATGTTTGAAAATAACCTCAATCATAATAAATAATAAATAAATTATATTATAACAATATCGATATAAAGTTCGAGTTCATAATTTATCAAAATATGAAATAAAACACTTAGTTGTATTACTTTAAGAGTATTACGAAAGAAAAAGCGATCTATACACGAGCGCATTAATGTGCGCACGTGACCGCCAAGGCTTGGCGTCACGTGACCCGAATTTCAACAGATCATTTAAGTGCTTTTCCAAAAAGCCTCTTACGAAAACCTTTTGCGATTATTTAAATGTCTTCCCCCAAAAAAACCTTCTCCGATCGTCTAAACGTCTTTATAAAAAAAATTTATAATCGCCTAAATGCCCCCCTTAAAAACCTTTTGTAATCGTTTAAACGTTTTTTTTAAAAACTTTTACGACCGCGATCGTTTAAATGTCTCTTTTTAAAAAAGTCTTTTATAATCGCTTATCGACCCGCAAGATGCCTTGAAACAACCTTTTATAACCGTTTAAATTTTCAATAAATCATAAATATGTCACACCTCATATACAATAAAGCACATAAAAATCGATTTTCTTATTTCAATCTAATTTCGTAAATATCTTAATCATATATAAAAAATCGTGTTTCAATTTGAAAAAATGAAATATTTATTAACTCGTATAACGATAATAAATTAACAATTTCAACACAAAATTAAGTATATTTTCGTTTTCATTTTATAATTTCTTTATCACATATACAATCATAAAATTATATCTTTTTTATTAATAAATATATACAAAACATTGCGTTAATTAATCTTTAATATCTTCGATATGCAAATGTCGAAATTCAGGTCACGTGATAGGTCACGTGACACGGGCGCATGCGCCCTAGCATAGGTCGCACTTTTCTTCATAACACTCTTAAACTAATACAATTAAATGTTTTATATCATATTTTCATAAATTATGAGCTCGAATTTACCCGACGATCATTATAAACATGATTTATTTATTTATCATTATGATTATAATTATTTTCAGGCATTTTATATTCATCGCAATGAGATAATCAATTATAAAAATCTTTATTCAATTAATCTTCTTGAAATGAACAATTTTTATTTATAAAATGATCTTTGAATTTGAACGATTATGATTCGAATTTGAGAATTAAAACCTCTCAATTTTCGACGAGTCGAAATTATTCGCTTTTAATCGAGATCGTATATGATTATATGATCGAATTATGATAAGATCTTTATAATATTGTTAATTTTTTTGCGTGAAACACATTAAACAAGGAAAAAAATACGTTTTTATTTTTATAACATTTTATTAAATTAATGATTTATATTTTTAATAATGTATCGAATTAATGAAATAAATTGAATAATTGAATGTTAATATCATTATCAATTTGATCATCGTTTGAAATAATTCAAAGTTGATTTTATTATTATTTAAACGTTTATAAATTTATTTGAAATTAAAAAATAATAAACTTTATGTGTTAAAATTAACGTTTTGATTTTAAAAACTTCTTGAAAAAAAAGATTGAGATTTTATTATCGAATTTTTTATTCGTTATTAATAACATTTTATTATCGTGATTATAAAATTTGATTAATTTCAATTTCACGATGATAATCATCGAAGCGAATATTTTGAATTTGAATTTTTAATTAAATAATATAAAAAGAATACGAATTTTTTAAAAAGATTTACACGCTTATAATTGCATTTAATATAATCTTAATTAAATTCAATCTTTATTATCAAATTCAAAATCAAATTCTTTATATCATTAACATCATTTCATTATAATATTATCGTTTAAATTTATTATCAATTTTCGTATAAGCATTTTTTATTATTATTGTAAAATCTTGAAACATAACGATAACAATTAATTAATATTAATAAAGACTTAAACGACTCTGATGAGAATTGATAAAGCATTTATTTTATTTTTTTCATATTATTATCGTGTGATAACGATTTTGAAATTAACGAAAAATCATTTAACGTTTTAAACGATATCGAAATCTTTAATTTACGCGTTAAAAATAAACGATCTCGTTTATTAATTTTTTTTAAAACGTTCGAATTATTTTTTGAATCATTATTAAATTTATTTATTTTAATATCTTTTTAAAGCGACAATTTTCAAATCGATATTTTTAATTCGTTTTTAATCGTGATAAAAGTCTCATTTTCGTTATTTTCGTTATCATTATCAATTTTTTACATTTTTTCATTTTATTTTTTCGATATTGATAATTGAATTCAACGTTTAAAATGTCATTAAAAATGTTTTTATGAATAATAAAAACAACTTTTTTTTGATTTTTATTATTATTTTGAAATTCATTATCAAATATATAAAATGAAACGAAAATATCAATAATTAATTGATATTAAACAATTTTCAATTTTTCATTAATATTATCAAATTTAAAATTTGCGTGATTATTCGTTAATGTCTTAATTACGTTAATCGTCAATTCATTAAAAAATATAATGAGAATCCTTAAATTATGTTAAACGTTATTAATGTTTATTATAAATTTATAAATTTTAAATTTTATATCGAGCTTATGCGTTAATTATATAATATTAAAATTAATTTTAAAAAGAGCGTTCGTTAATATGAAAAGGATTTTCGTAAAATCAACGTCGAAATTATTGATTTGAACAATTTATTATCATTATCGAAATCTTATTTCATTTAATTTTTTTTTGTGAAATTCGATGAAGCTTATGATGTCTTTATAATAATTTATATTTAAATTCATATATTTTATAATTCAAATATAATCAAATTCGATTTGATTATTCACGACGCAATGAATAAAAAACGTTATATGTTTATAATCAAAAAAAAAAATATCGTTATATTCATTTATCGCAATGACAAAAATAAACAATTCGTTAAAAGCGATTTTAATGATTTTGATTTCATCAATCGCGAAATTTATGTTTTTTGCAAGGTCGTTAATCGCAAATTTAAACATTTTTTTATTAAATGTTAATTTAAATTTTTTCATTTAAAATTTGAAAAATTTATAAATGAATAAAAAAAAAAAAGAAGACGCAAATTAATATTATTTATATAAACATTAATGTTTTAAAGTTAAGCGCAAACGCATCGAAAAAGCATTATTTAACGTTTTCGTTTTAAAAAAAAAAAATTATCTCAATATCAATATAACGTATATTTCAAAAAAAACGATTATCTTTATATTTATATAATATTTTTAAACGAATTGAATGATCAAAATTATTCGAATTTCATTTTGAATAATTTTAACATTTTGAGTGCAATCAATTAAACAAATTAAAATAAGAATTTTATCAATTTAATAACGAATTCGAATTTGAATAAACGTTTATCGTTCGTTAATTTTATGAATTTCGATATTCGAATTATAATAAACTTTAATTGCATTCGTCATTCTTTTATTAATTATTCGATATTTATTATTTATATTAAAATTCAATTTCGATTTATCAAAGACATTAAAGACGTTAAAATTCAATTTTTTATTTATAATATTATTAATTTTGATTGCAATGTTAATGATAAATGAATTATTTTAATGATTTTTAATATTTTACACGTGCTCGATATAAGCGTTAATTTTTTATCGATTAAAAAGTTTTTAAATATCGATATTAAAATCATTTTTTATAAAAAAAATTGTGTTTTAATTCAGGGCAATATAACGTTAATCGATACGCGAAATCGCGATTTATTTTTTTTGAATTTATGAAAAGATAATAATGTCTTGATCGTTTATAACGTTTTTTCAAATTCGATTTATCAATTATAATATGCTCGCATGAATTATTTAAATTAATAAAATTTTAATAAACTTTTTAATATTATTATAAATGTGAATTTTTTTAAAAATATCGTCGAGAAATACATTTGCGAATGTTATATTATAAATTATTAAAAGATTATTTTTCATAATTCGCTTATAGCGCTCGATATTCTTTCGAACGAATTTGTTTATAATGATTTTATTAAATTTTTAATTTTCATTAATTTTAATGATTATAAATATTTTATAACCTTTAAAAACGATTTCATTTATTATTTTAAAATTTATTATATTCGTCATAAAAATGAGATTTTTATTATGTTTTTGCGTTTCAAAAATTATTTATGTCAGGAAACGGACGTAGAATCAGAATAATGTATGTGGGTTCGATATGAATAGAATTCTATCTATGAAGATCTATGTAGAATGGGTAGCATGCATGAGTATACAGGCAATGCCAAGCCGCGCTAGGCCCGATCTGGCCCCGCATGGTAGGTAGAAAGGTAGGTGGGAAGATAGGAAGGGTGAAACCATGACATTACCCTCTTCTTCAAATCGTCATATTCGCATAATTAATGTAGTTGAGAAGATGGAGACGTAGATTAAAGAATACCTTATCGTCGCTTATATACGATTAAATGATTTGTCAATTATATGTTAAAATATACTTAAATTAATTTTCGTCTGAACATTATGTTCAAATTATAAATTAATTATCAATCTAATTGAAGTTTGTTATATATAACAAATATTTATTATTAACAAATTGTTATTATTAACAAATGATTCGATTTTTTGTTGACAAATTGTTGACAAATTGTTAAAAAATTGTTGAATCATTATTATGAGATTATTGAAAGAAAAAAAGTTTGTTATCATTTTTTTGAAATAATTTTAACAATATTTCATATTTCTTTTAACAT